>CAOLHI010002376.1:0-263939 GCA_948474755.1 Ctenosaura bakeri | reverse complement strand
CTTCTCCTTGCCCGGCATCTTAGCTCCCTCCGAAGCGGGACGCTTCCGCTGCACCACAGTCGGTAGCTTCATAGAAGTAGAGGCCTTCTCGGCCGAAGGAGTCCCCTTTGATGCCTTGGCGGCCGACAACTTGGGGATCCTGGGAAGTGCCAAGATGGGCGTTCTCGACGTCGGTACTGAGCCCAGTACCGACGGAGTGGACGGCAGAGCAGCTGCCGCTGCTGTCAATGGTGTCATCGCTCTGGGTGCCTCCACCATCGCCCTCAGAGATTGTTCCCAACAATAAGATTTGAGGTGGGAAGACCTGTTGCGGAGGGTTTGGGCGGTAAACTCGCGACAAATAGAACAAGTGCGAGTATTATGAGTCTCGCCCAAACAAAAAAGGCACTCTGAGTGTTTATCAGATAGAGCGACCTTACGCCCACATGAAGCGCACTTTTTGAAGGGAGCAGACATAGAATAGAGTTAAAGACGAAGAAAAACACAACGGAGAGAGAAGAAAAAGGGAAGGGAATGATCCAAATACCGAGTCCGACGTCCAAAAAACCAAGAGCGAAGCCAAAAACCAGTCTGAAAAGTCAAGAATAAAGCCAAGCCAAACGTATTTCTGAAGAACAAGCCAAGAACTTTCCATTCGCCACGGCGGACGAGAAAGAACTGAGGAGCGACCGTTACTCGGCGGGAGGAGCATGCGCAGTACCGGCATGGGGGAGGGGTTCCCGCCAAGCTACTAAGCTCTAGAATCTTCCGAACGCTACCGCGCACACGCGAAAGCTCCTAGTATGTGAGGGCACAGAGACCGCGAAGAAGAACCAACAAGCTATCTAGTCTGTCAGGGAAAAGAGAGAAGTCTTTATCTGGTCTTCTTCCTAGCATGCTATATCTTTAAATTTTTGTTGTTGTTATTTTTTGTAGTGGACCCCATTCAATAACGTGAGTTCTCACCTGAAGCCTAAAGTGATATATCCCCATGTGGGTAAATCACCTCAGAAAGAATATGGTGTTTCAAAGGTTTATCTGATCCAATACACTTTTATTGTATCTGCAGCTGCTCCCCAAGACGTCAGGTTCTGCCTACAGCTAAACTCTTAATTTTATCCACTGTTTACATGCGTCATCTGAGGCTTGAAATGCTTGTCAGAATGGCTATATTCCATGAGCAGAAGAAGCAGAATACCTATACATATTGTATTTGTAATGAAAATAGAGTGAGATCCTGCATTATCGTCATAACTACAACAATGGAGCTTCATTGTTGTAGTTACAACTTATGATGTCCTGGCCTGCCGCCTAAACCTACTTTAGCTGCTTGAGAATCGGCAGATGCAGAAACTCTTTTGAGTCCTGTCACAGCTGCTTGTCCCAAGACGCTTCATGCTCAGGAGCACATGGCAGCCTCCATTTCCCGGTGTCCCAATCGCCAGCCTCTCCGAAATAGAAACACTGAATCACAGAGCTGGAAGAGACCACGGGGCCATCAACTCCAACCCTTTGCCAGGCAGGAACACACATCAAGGCACTCCCAACGGATGGCCATCCAGCCTCTGCTTAAAAACCTCCAAAGGAGGAGACTCCACCACACTCCAGGGCAGCAGATTCTACTGCTGGACAGCTCTGACCATCAGGAAGTTCTTCCTGAGGTTTAGGTGGCACCTCTTCTCCTGTAGTTTGAATTGACTGCTCTGTGACCTAGTCTCTGGAGCAGCAGAACATAAACCGGCTCCGTCTTCAACATGACATCCCTTCAGATATTTAAACATGGCTATCACGTCACCTCTTAACCTTCTTTTCTTCAGGCTAAACATCCTCAACTCCCTAAACTGCTCCTCATAGGGTTTCATGGTTTCCAGATCCTTCACCATTTTGGATATGTTTCAGATTGTCAATATCCTTCCTGCAATCAGGTGCCCAGAACTGGACACAGAATTCCAGGTGAGCAGCACAGACAGGCTGCGAAAGGACGTTTCTGGGGTCACTTTTGGATGCTCACAATTGTAAGTGTGAATCCTCAGCGGTTTCGATATTGTACGTGCATCTCGTGGTATCTTAACTGCCAAACCAGATGCCATCCATTATTGTTGTCTGCTTCTGCTTTCATACTCCCCGCCCCCAGTAAAAAAAGCGAACACCAAGTAACCTAGAATATCTTTAACACGAAAGAGAGTAGGTACGAACCCAGAGACAGAACCTGGAGGCTGGATTCTATTAGGGAAGGAGCATCCCCGCCCCAATTAAAATTGCTACTAGAACGCAATTATGGCCATTTCCGCACTAGGCTGTTATAGCGCGATGATTCCACTTTCAACCTCCTCTGGAATCCTGGGGTTTGCAGTTCCGGGAGGGGCCGGCCGGCCCCTCCCGGAACTGCAAACCCCAGGTTCCAGAGGAGGTTGAAAGTGGAATCATCGCGCTATAACAGCCTAGTGCGGAAATGGCCATAATTGAGAAATTACTAGGCAACAGTGCTGCTGTGCGCTCTACTGCCAGAACGGAGGAAAAAAGCTGTGATTATGCTACCAGGGCGCCCTTCCAGTTCAACTTGTTCTAAGCACAGGAATGACTACCTCAGTGGAAGATCTTATCTGCCTGGGGGGGAAAATGGATCTTCCCAGCTGGCATTTCCCTGAAGCAGCTTCCTCTTTTGGGCTCTGGGGCCTTCCCTTTTCCATCGTCCAGAGGGCTGTTTGCGCGCAGGACGCTTCCGCAGTGCGCTGTTATAGCGCTGCTATTCTGCCTTCAGCATCCTGTGGAATCCTGGGGTTAGTAGTTTGCGGAGGCCCCCTAAACCCCAGGATTCCATAAGACGTTGAAAGCGGAATCATCGCGCTGTCGCTCCCTAGTGCGGAAGCGGCCCCAGCCTCCCCAGGGGCGCCCGAAGAGGGCTGAACGCCGCAGCCCCAGCGTGCCCCTGAGCGCGTGAAGAGCGCCGCGCGGGCGAGCGAGACGCCTCTGGCCTCCCGCGCCAGCCGCCCTACCTGACGCACCGGCGGGGCTCCCGCCCGCAGTCGGTCTGGCAGAGGAAGCGCTCCCAGTGGAGCCAGCCCATGGGCGGCGTCCGGGCCAGCCCGTTGTCCAGCGCGCCGGCAGACCAGACCGCCGCCGACGCCACCAGCAGCGCCAGAGCCCCGCGCCGCCCGCCGCCGCCTCCTCCTCCTCCTCCGCCGGCCGCCATCCTCGGCTCCCTCCGGCCTCGAGGGGAACTCCTGCGCTCTGACGGCAAACCCGTTTCCCGCGAGGACGGCGCCGGACCCGCAACCAATCGTAGCGCCCCGCTCTCGCAGCGCGGCCAATGGGAGAGGCCTCCGGCAGCAGCCGCGGGAATGCAACCAATCCGGTTTCTCAGAAGCCCGAGGGGCGGAAACAAAGCTCGCCGAAGGAGAAGCTCGTGACACTCGTGTCTCGGGACCAGGCTGGGAGGTTGGAGCGTTAACCCCTTCCTTTCCGCAGCCCTTCGCAATTTTTTAAAACATATTTCTTTCGGCCCTTCTGCTAAGGCAAAGCTGCACAGCATCATCCTCTGTTTTGCAGCCACAGCGATGCGCCCAGAGAGAGCCAGCGCCATGTAACGATTTGGGTGTTGGGCTCAGGGCCTTTCCGCACTACAGTGTTATAGCGCTATCGTTGCATTTTCAGCATCCTAGGAAACGCTGAGGTTTGCAGTTGAGGGAGGGGCATTTAGAATTCTCAGCCAGAGAGCTCTGGGGCCTCAGTAAACTACAAACCCCAGAATTCATAGAATCACAGAAATCATAGAAATGTAGAGTTGGAAGAGACCCCAAGGGCCATCCAGTCCAACCCCCTGCCATGCAGGAACACCCTCAAATCAATCCTGAGAGATGGCCATCAAGCCTCTGCCTAAAAACCTCCAAGGAAGGAGGAGACTCCACTACACTCCGAGGCAACAGATTCCACTGCCGGACAGCCCTGACTGTCAGGAAGTTCTTCCTGAGGTTCAGGTGGAATCTCCTTTCCTGCAGCTTGAATCCATTGCTCCTTGTCCTGGTCTCTGGAGCAGGAGAAAACAAGCCCTCTCCCTCCTCTACGTGGCATCCCTTCAAATATTTAAACATGGCTATCATGTCCCCTCTTAACCTCCTCTTCTGCAGACTAAACATACCCAGCTCTCTAAGTCTATCCTCATAGGGCATGGCTTCCAGGCCTCTCACCATTTTGGTCGCCCTCCTCTGGACTTGCTCCAGCTTGTCAATATCCTTCTTGAATTGGGGTGCCCAGAACTGGACACAGTATTCAAGATGGGGTCTAACCAGAGCAGAGTAGAGTGGTACCAGTACCTCCCTCGATCTAGACACCAGACTCCTATTGATGCAGCCCAGAATTGCATTGGCTTTCTTGGCTGCCGCATCACACTGCTGACTCATGTTCAGCTTGTGGTCTATGAAGACTCCTAGATCCCTTTCACATGTACTGCTATCCAGCCACGTGTCCCCCATCCTATATTTCTGTATTCCGTTTTTTCTGCCTAAGTGTAGGACCTTACATTTCTCTCTGTTGAATTTCATTTTGTTCGCCCTGGCCCAGCTCTCCAATCTACCCAGGTCATTTTGAATTTTGATCCTGTCCTCTAGCGTATTAGCAGCCCCTCCCAATTTGGTGTCATCTGCAAATTTGATGAGCATGCCCTCTATTCCTTCATCCAAGTCGTTGATAAAAATATTGAACAGCACTGGGCCCAGGACAGAACCCTGTGGCACCCCGCTAGTCACCTCTCTCCAGGATGAAAAGCAGCCATTGGTGATCACCCTTTGGGTTCGGTCAGTCAACCAATTACAAATCCAAATAACAGTAGCCCTGTCCAGCCCACATTTTACTAGCTTCGTTGTAAGAATGTCATGGGGAACTTTGTCAAAGGCCTTACTGAAATCGAGATATGCTACATCCACAGCACTCCCTTCATCTATCAAGCTAGTAACTCTATCATAAAAAGAGATAAGACATTCCACAGGATGTCAACATTCCACAGGATGTCGAAAGTGTAGTGCGGAAAGACTCCTTTCCCCACTACATTGTTATAGTGCTATTATAGTAGTCTGGAACCAAGCTTCGGATTTCCTGCTCAGCCACAGAAACCCACAGGGTGACCTCAGGCAAGTCTCGTTCTTGGCAGAAGACCATGGGAAGCCCCCTCTGAACAAATTTGTCAGAAACATTCCACCGTAGGTTCGCCATAGGATTGTCATAAGTCAGAAATGATTTGAAGGCCCACAGCAACAAATACATGCAGAATAGTTAATAGCAATGATAGGCAGGATCGTCATCAAAATTATTGTCAGCACACCATTACAATTACTAGCAATAATATGAAATAATTAGCTTTATTATTGGTTTGCATCTTCACTATTTCTGTCCCCCTTTTTTTCTCTTTTCTTTACCAAAGTTCAGAAGCAGGCAGTGATTAGTTTTGGACTGGGACACAGAGACCCAGATTCCAGTGCCCAGGAAGCCCAGATCCTGAAATGGTGGCAGCTTTGGGACAGCCATTCACTCAGCTTCACTTGTTTCTAAAACAGATGACATATCTGGAGTGGATTGGTTAGTCTTAAAGGTGCCACTCAGCTGCTAAATTTTCCCTTCCTCCTTTCTTATGCCTCACAGGTTACTGTGGCAGTCAGCTAATAAATACAGCCGGACAGGGACAGGCAAATTGCAGTCCTCCAGATGTCAAACTGCAGCAAGGGCTGACAAGTGTGGAGAGGAGCTGGAGGGCATAAAAATTCTGCTGGGTCAGACCACCAGTTAGTGCAAACCTGGACAGCATTTCATATTTCAGGAAAATAACAGAGGCAAGTCCTAAAAGTGATAGCCTTCCCACCTTTTAAACCATGTATTTTGGTACTCAGAGGTACACTTCCTCTGAATCTAGAAGTCACATCTGGCTACCATAACCACCCCTACACTTGTCTTCTGTAAGTTCGTATTGTACCCTTCTGAAGGCATTCATAGAGCAGGTTATCATCTTGAACTTTAGGGTTCAGAGAGCTCACTCAGTGGCCACGCTCAGTCTCCATAACACCTCACCACCGTCTGTGCTATCTGGTACCATGAAAGTTGTCCAGCAATTTCTGCAGAGCCACTCAGTGCTACCATGATCTAGGTAGTAATGTTTGTTAGACTTGCCTCCCACCCCCACACTTTTTACTGGACCTTCAAGGTCCATCAACTGAAATTAAGTGCAAAGTAGAAGCAAGGCAAGAACAGGAATTAACAGAATAAGGTGCCATTGAGGTCATGTTCAGACACTATATAAACAACATCTATCAACAATATATCAACAACATCTATCTATCTTATATATGCATTACAGTACTTCTTGTACAACAACTCACTCCTGGTTTCCAATATCACCACCTTTCTTTGGTTCAACTGCCCAATTGGGGGCAAAGGACAGAGAGTTTTTGCTGTTGCTCTTATAAACAACTAGGAGTCAGACTGTTTTGCTAATTTATGGAAATCATCCTTAAAATGACCAGATTCTAATCTACCTTCTACCCAGAGATCAGAACCAAGATTATATCAATGTTGATTATGTGGGTTAAAAAGTTAAACTAGAGCATACAGTACTCCCTTCCATAATATAATTTTTAGAGTACTGCAACTCCCAGTAGCCTTAGCCAGTGTAGCCAATGCTAAGGAAAACTGGAAGATGCAGTCCAATGACATCTAGAGGGACATGTCATTCCCACCCCTGATCTAGAGGATCACATTTTGCACACTAAAAATATTCCAGTGCCTCACTGCATCAGATCATTTTGGGTTCTTCCTTTGGGCAGTTTTGTCAAGCTTCACAGACCTAAATGGTACTCTGGCCTCCCATCCCTCCAAGAGCCCATCCACCACATTGCTCACATTCACTAGCCCCAGACACACCAGTTTCCACAATGTTAACCAAGAGATTCAAAAGACAAGAACCTCCTGGCATTACGCAGCACATGTTTATTTTCGTCCTTCAACCATAATGATGTGATATCCAAATTTTGTCTTGACAGGAGGGTCTGTGTACACAGGTTTGTCCATGCTGCTGACTGGCAAAGCAAAGGCTGCTTCCTGGAAGGGTCCCACCATGGAACCTCTGCTCATCCAGCCCAGGTCACCCTGAAAAAGCAGCATACAAAGAGACTGTTTAAGTTCTAAAACAGATACTTGGACCTCAGGGCTGACCCAGTCCTTCAGAGGACTTGATCCAACCTTCTGGGGTTCCATAGGTGGGCACATCCACTTCCTCATGACACCATCATTTATTTGTTTCTCAGCTTCTGTGTGGGTTCCACCATTCTAAACGATTGACACGATTATGTTAAGGCTTACATGTTGGCAGTAAGAACCCAGAACTAAAGTATGCTGGCAGTTTGGGGCCCCTTTTTGCCTTGCTCATCATGGGAAAGCTGCTCCCAGGAACTCCTCTGAAACTGAATTTGACCTTCAAGCTGAACGAGGTTCCAACTTTTGCTGTAAAGGGAACAGGAAGATACTGCAACCTTATAAAATGTACTTTGTATTTTACTAGAGTTCCAAAGATGCAGGTGCAAAGTGCAAAGTACAGCAAAGCATGGGGAGGAATTAGCTGCTGCACTCCCCGAACTATACGTAGTGAGAACACTCTATCTATATCTAAACCTAAGATTACAAATCAAGGGTTCTAGTTTTGAGTGGAAGTGATTCACTCTTCTTAAACAATTACTGGGAGTCAAAATGGTGGAACAGTCAGTTTAGTATAGTACTTAAGAGTGCTGATCCAGGTTCATATCTTTACTGAGTCATGAAAACATTCTAGGTGACTCTGGATTAATCACACTGTGTCACCTTGACATACCTCAAAGGGCTGTTGAGAAGAAAAAGGTGGGGAAGAGAAAAATTAAATGTACTGCATTTGCAAAAAAGTGAGAGATAAGCCATCCAGCAGTCTATCAATAGATCTGATCTACTCTATGCATATTTCTGCTCTAAAAGTTACCTGCCCTCACACCTTCAGGCTGCAAGGGTTGGAATCAGTATCCATTCTAAGAGACTGAAATTTGCTTGCTACCTGACACAGTTCTGCTTTCTCACAAGGACAAGCCACCAAGCTAACAAGCTTAACATTTTCCTTTTTTGTCTGGGTTACTCATATCTTCTGATGACTCTGTAGAAAAGCACATGGACTAAACCGCAGTTTTATTTGGTTCATAGCCTGACTGTCAGCATAAAGTTTTGCTCCTGACAGTTAAACCCAAGTCAGAACAAGATGAGAGATCCCAAAGCTGACCAAAAAATTGCCCCATGGCCAATTATGCTGCTAAAGTAGCTGCTAAAGCAATTCCATGGCACCTGAACTGTTCTCTTTCTCCAAATCCTCAAGAACAAGAAGTGAAAGTGGCATCTGAAGCATCAGACACTGTCACCTGTCTTTGTGCTGCTCTCCCTCCAAAAACACACTTACCCCTTGTCTGGCTTTGTCCTCACTGTATTGGGAGGCTACTTCACTGAAGCGTACTCCAGCCTTTAGTTTTTCTAGAGCCTCCAAGGCTCTGCTGTGCTTCTCACAAAGAATATGCCTCACCTATGAAAGTAGGACACAGATTAGATACTACAGAAAAAGATATGCAAGAACACATCAACCTACTTACATTGCACCTCTGGTGCAAGAATACACACTACAGCAGGAATGGGGAAGCTATGGTCCTCCAGATATTGTGGGATTTCCATCCCTGGTTACTAACGATGAGACAGGACAAGAATTTTAGCTCAGCAATATCTGGAGGGCTAAGGGTTTCCCATCACTATGCTAGAGTTATGACTCTCTAGATGAGGGGTGGGTTAGGTTTAGATGTTTTGAGACTGTAATTCCCTTAATCCCTATGCTGACCAGGGCTGATGGGAATTATAGTCTGGCAACATCTAGAGGACTACAGTTGCCCATCCCTACTCTAAGTATTCATCTAAACCTCTATGATTTTATTCTCCCTTCAACTGGGATCAGTGAATGCTACAGATGTGGCTTTCAGATTTCCTACTACTATATGAAGGTTTAAATGTATGCCAAGCTAACTATACAAATGTGTGGGTGACACCCCAAGAGCAACCCACCCTCTGCAACTGAATTCATCATCTCAACCAACCACTATAAAACAAAATGTAAAACAAGTGCGTCTTAAATCAAAACACAAATATGTTTGATTCATATTTTTAAGAAAGCTAGGCTGGCAACCTGTTTACACAGTTACAAGATTGTGACTTGGTTTATAATTTTCTAACCATTAAGGATTCATGTTTATGGTTATTAATGACTCCAAAACCCTAGCCTTGCAGCCTGGCAGTGCACTGAACCACAGTGTTTCTGAGGTGCTGGAGATCAAGGAAATGATGTCTGCAGTGCTCTCCCAATTGTGGGGGTGCCTTGAGACAAGCAGTTGCAGCAAGACCCCAAGAGGTCTCTTCAGCTGCCTGTTCTCACTGTATGCCTTGCAACTGGGAGAGCACATAGTTGCCATTTCCCTTTCTCCTTGGAAACACTTTGAATGGGGTGCTGCTAAGTTGCAAAGGTAAGTTTTATGGGTATCATTATCAGTCATAACTATGATTATGAAGCTTCATCATCATATTAATGAATCAAATCTCAGCTCTAAACTTAAAATTTAAAATGTTCACAGCCCTTAATTTTATACTAACTTTGTTCTACCCAAATAATAATCAATGAATTTGTCAGGTTGTCCTGAAAAAGAACTTAACAGTGGATATTGCAGTAAAATAATGTATTGGAAAATAGCCTTAACCTCCCTGAAATTACAAGACCCTTAACTAATTTGGCATTCCTGAAAATCAAGGCTGCATTATACTTTTAATAGGGAGCCTTCTGTGGAGAGGAATACCTAAATGGAATTTTCAGTGGAAGGGCAAAAGCTCAGCAGCAGTGCTCTTGTTCTGTATACAGAAGGTCCCAGGTTTAATCATTGGCAGCTCTTATTGGAAGGATTGGTAGAAGACGACAGGCGAGACTTCTGCCTGAGAACCCAGGAAGAACTTTGGAACTTTTTTGTTTTTTTGGAGAATGGTATTTAAACTACTTGACTTACGTTAAAAGTGAGGGAGGCCACCATCAGCAACAAAGACAACACAACACATCCCTGCAGCCAAGAGTGCTACTTGGTTGGGGGAGGCATGTCTAGGTGCCATTCAGCTGCCATTTCAGAGCCTGGGAAAAAGCACTGCATATGGAAGTCCTGGATATCTCCTTATGAAAGTTTCCAAAAAGTACTTATGTGGAAGCCCCAGCCAGCATAAGTCAGCCTGAAACAGCTATATATACTGACCTGGGGCTTACCTCTAAGGATAAATATATAGGAGTTCCACTTAAATGTATGTGATTGATATTTCTCCACTTTAATTTAATATCACATTTGAAATATTTTGGGCTATTGGGCAAAATCAATATACCAAGGCACACAAAATCAACAGTTTTACTTTGTTTTTAGTTTTAGTTTTAATTACTGAATATAAGTCCTAAATCAGATCCTCAACTATTTATACTAAGAAAATTTTCTGGAAAAGGTTCCAGTTCAGAAGCTTTCTGGAAAAACCAAAAGGTCCATATCAACACTACTTTGTTTCCTGTCTCTCTCTTTATCTTAATATGTTTGACAATGATAAGATAAGGGCGAGTCACACCACTTCCCCTTCTGTATTTGACCAAACTGGTATTCTCAGAGAAACCTTCTAAAGATAAAGATTGTTAGAACACCCACCTTCACAGAACTGCCACCCCCTTTGGGGCCTTGGGTTTTCTTATCAGCAGCATCACTACTTGATGATGCTCCACCTTGAAAACAAGACCAGAAACAACAGTGACATCTCCTGAATGGGTAACAAACTATCTCATATTCACAGCTTATGCTGTGTGTGACCAGTACTAAGCTCTTTATGTATCAGATAACATCTTGGAAAAATTACTCTTTTTGCTCTAGAACTGTCAGAATTCCCAGCCAGCAATGGTAGTAAAGGAAAAGTGTTAACTTTTTCACATTCGAACACAGCCCAACTCCAGGTTGCTGTTTTCAGTCTAGGCAACTCCAGATACGTATGACAAAGCTGTCTCACTCCTACTTGCCTCCAGACTGCAAGCAGGAACAGAACCAGCAGCCAGAAGAAGAGTTCTGGAGGGAACACAGACACTTACTCCTCTTTTTGTTACATTTTGACCCAACCATTGAAAGTACTCTTATTGTGACATACAGAAGTACTGTGCGTCCCGGTTTGTACAATCTGCACCAGTCTTTCCCAATTTGGTCTTCTTCAGATGCACTGTATGACAGCTGTCATCATTAACTGATTTAATATGCTTCAAATCATCTATTTATATGGCACCATCAGAATACACAGTGCTTTACATGAGTGGTTTACAATTGTTGATTTGGCACATCCCTGATCTCAGGCTTACAATCTAAAAAGACACGACACACAAGAGAAAAAGGAATGACAGTGAGGGAGGGATTGAGTCCAACACTTACGGCTTATTCTTCTCTATATTAGCAAATATCAGGGTGGGATAAATTCAACATGATGACCATGAAACAATTCAAACATTGTAAAACACCATAAGGCCACAAAGCACTAACTCCGCAAATAAAACAACATCCACAACCTGGCAAGAGGAAAAAAAGGCATGAGGCACTAAGTCCCACATGCTCAGGGAAGGGCAAGGTCGGGCAGACGGGGGGGAAAATGGAAACTGTAACCCCAAACATCTGGAAGGCAGGGAAACTTCGTCCATCCTATAAGCAGAAACTAAATTCAAAAATTATCAGGCCTCTGAAACAATGCCAAAGACCTTTCAGGCTGCTAAGGTTCCAGAAAGTGACCGAAGCACCTCCAGGAACCTCTGCTAAACTACCGTCCTCACACGGGTTTAAACTTGTATCAAACCACTTCCAAGCGCGTTTAGTGCCAGGAAGCCTCTTAAGCGAGAGAGAGGAACAGGCCTCTCTCCCCCGTCCCTTCTCAGAACCAGCCGCGCTTTGGGGAACCTCGGCTCTGGCAAATAAGGGGGGCCAGTCAGGGCGAGGCTCCCGGCTTCCCCGTTCCCAGCGAAACCAGGCACGGGAGGGGGAAGAGCCCGAGCCCCCGCCCCCGGGACCCCCCGGCCCCGGCGCCCGCTCCTCACCCTTGCCCCCCTTGCCGCCGCTTTTCCCTTTCGGGGGCATCTTCACACCTCCCCGCCCCTGACGGTCAGCACCAGGAGGCGACTTCTTTCGACGTCATCCGACGCGACGGCCACCGGAGGACTCGCCTTCTGTAGCGGCTGGGCGGGATGTGCGCCCAGTAGGTGGCGCTGTGGAGTAACAGAGCGGGAGCTGCTCGCTGGCCGGTCGCCCTGCCTCTGTCCTCGGCGGTGGCGGGGGCCAACCAGGTTCTCTTCCGCACTACGCTGTTATAGTGCGATTATTCTGCTTTCAACCTCCTGTGGAATTCTGGGGTTTGTAGTTTAATGAGGCTAAAGAGCTCTCTGGCTGAGAGTTTTAAATGCCCCTCCCTCAACTGCAAACCCCAAGATTCCAAAGGAGGTTGAAAGTGGAATAGTAGCGCTATAACGGTGTAGTGCGGGAACGGCCTTGGTTAGTTTAGCGCGGGGGTCTCGTTGCCCAGCCCTCTCTCACATCGCTAACCTCGGACGGCTACAAACATACCTCGGTTAACAAAGAAGCTCCTTTTTACAAAGGCTTTTGATGCCTGCTTGGTCCCTTCGTGTCCTCTGTCCAGCTGGAAGTATTTTATTTATTAAGTATTAGCGTAGATACCCGGCCTTGCCCAAGATTTCATTTTCTCCTAGGTAATACTGGTTAGAAAGATTTGAGATCCTGTGTCTCTAATTCCCCAAACTGTCTTGTGCATTACCTGTAACTTTTCCCCATATTCCCCAGTCCAATCTGTATTCAGAGTTATTAACATACAGAGGTTGGGTTCCTAAGGGAATACAGTGCCCTCCTCCTTGCTGCTTGGCCTCATCTCCATAGCAACCGGCCTATTCAAGACAGACACAATCGACTGAGGCCCAAGAGTACTCTAGATGAGAATTCTAAAGCCCTTCCCTAAAACCCCTGCCAACCCCAGGATTCATAGAAATCATAGAAATCATAGAAATGTAGAGTGGGAAGAGACCCCAGGGGCCATCCAGTCCAACCCCCTGCCATGCAGGAACACCCTCAAAGCACTCCCGACAGATGACCGTCAAGCCTCTGCTTAAAAACCTCCAAGGAAGGAGACTCCACTACACTCCGAGGCAGCATCTTCCACTGCCGGCCAGCCCTGACTGTCAGGAAGTTCTTCCTGAGGTTCAGGTGGAATCTCCTTTCCTGCAACTTGAGTCCATTGCTCCTTGTCCTGGTCTCTGGAGCAGCATAGAATCTTCTTAGGCAGCCAATTATATGAGGTCTTTGCCTGACACAGACAAACTTTGACTTTTACATAGTAGATTTAGAATTGAGAGAGATGGTTAAAGAAAGCTGGAGAAACAGACTTTTTGTACCAGGTTGAGGCAGTGTGACTGCAGTAGGTAATACAATAAAGCTTGCGCTGGGGCAAGGCAGGATTCTATTCTGGTTGATTCTGTAGTCAGGTGTCACAGCAGCTTCCAGAATCACTCACTTGAGCACCTGTGAACTGCCAGAGGGAAAAAGGGAGAGCAAACAAGCCTGCTTCACCAACTACCCCCAACATGAAGTGGGGGAAAAAACATAGGTCTGTATGTTGGGCTACAGAAAGGGAAATCTTAAGGAAAGTGGAGGCTTGTTGGAAGAAAAAGTCGTCCTTGGATGCATTTTGGAAGAAGCTTTCAAGTACTCACAAGAAGGTTCAACATGTTTTTTTCTTCACTTATGCAAGGTTTGTCTGGTTGTTTCATATGAGTATATGTTGCGTTGTTCTGTGCCTTGGAGTCATTTCCACTTACTGCAACCGTAAGGCAAAGCAATCACATTTTTTTCTGGGGCTGGGAGTGTGTGACATGCCCAGTGTCATCCTATGGGTTTCCATGGCCAAGCAGGGAATTGAACCCTGGTCTCCAGGATTGTAGCCCAACTCTCAAATCACTACACCAGACTAGCCCTGAATATATGATTAGTTCTGAATAAAATGTTTTCCAAAACATACTGAACTGCTGTTCTTTTCTGTGGTATAGGACCTTATTATTTATATTTGATAGTATTTCTACCACTGGTGCTAAATTTTCTGTTTAAGAAAGAATGCCTAGGAACACATCTACTTTGTTAATTGAGGAATACTTGTATCGACTTTGTAATCTTCTGGTTCATTCATTCTGTATTGCCTAAAGCTGGAACATGTCCAGAGGAGGGTGACCAAAATGGTAAAAGGCTGGAAACCATGCTCTATCCAGGAGCACTTTAGGGAGTGGGCTATGTTTAGCACAGAGAAGAGAAGGCTAAGAGGTGACATGATAGCCATGTTTAAATATTTTGAGGGATGTCATATGGAGGATGGAGTAAGCTTGTTTTCTGCTGCTCCAAAGACTAGGACAAAGACCAATGGATTACAAGAAAAGAGACTCCACCTAAGCATTAGGAAGAACTTCCTGATGGTGAGAGCAGTTTGACAATGGAATACACCAACTCAAATCATGAGGAAGTCTCCTTCTGTAGAGGTTTTTAAACAGAGGCTGGATGATCTGTTGGGAGTGCTTTGATTGTCAGTTCGCTAGGCTCCCTGTCATATGGCCATGAGGTTGGTCTGCTGGATGTGTACTGGAACAGATGTATTTAACCTTTGCATATAAGCTGCTATGTATCTTTAGTCATTTATTGCTACTACAGTGTATCCATTGCTAATTGGTGTTCTCCATGCGAATAGCTGTTATAATATATCCATATGTGCTGCCTATTGCAACAATGTATCCTGGATGGTAGGAGTGGGACGAGTAGTTAGGGTGAAAATGGAAGTGCAAACTGGAGAACCCAGATGTTGTTTTGAGAACCTGGTGCTTTTGAATTAAGAGCAGGAAATATGTGGTCACCCTGGTGAAGGATGTGGGGAGACAGATGGCAGGCATTGGCCTGGGAATGTGTTGGGGAGGTGGTGTGGTGTATGGATTTATGGCTTTTACTAGTCACAGCTTTGTGCACCTTAATTTGCAGTATCAGCCTATGAAAGCTGTCAGTTGTATGTATTCTTTAGTCTCAGTAATTTCTGTGGAAGCGTAATCTGTTGTTCATGCTTATCCATAAAATTAAACTATTGCCTAACTCAGAGTGAATTTTATGGAGTGAGAGTTATCCAGTACATGACAGTATTCATGCATGGCAGGGGTTGGACTCGATGGCCCTTGTGGGCTCTTCTACTTCTATGATTATACTACCCTACTATTACTTCCATTACAGAGAGAAGGCACTCATTTGGATACAGGGCAAAAAAGAGCATACACTGAAGATTTCAGTTATAATATTTTCTAATCTCTTGAGTGGGGCCTTCAGATCAGTGAAAGCACAACTTAGGTTGGATTTGAAATTACAATGTAAGTCTGAGAACTGTAGCAAAAAAGTGACAAATAGGCTGCAAACATTACAGTGGGGAATAAATAAGGGGCGGTTGTTCTTCTTTCTAACTTCATCCCTACAGAAGGTGACTTTGAGAGGTATTGGATCATATTATTTGGCCCTGTAACATTAAGTGTTACCCCATGAGCTTTGGGAGGATGGAGACTTACAAACCCCTGGCACAGCCTTCCTCAGTCTGGTATTTCCAGACGTCTTTGACCATGACTCCCAGCATCCCCTGCCAGCATGGGAGTAAGTACTATTGAACTCAATAGGCTCACTTTTGCAGAGGCATGTGCTAGTGGCCGTTATCCCAAATGTGTGACTTTGCATTCAAAAACCATTTGATAGTGAAGTTGCATTGCTCACAAAAAAACTGCCTCTCATGGCAAACTTTCAACAGTTTGGGGCATGGTGTTAGTAAAAAGAGTTCAGTTGACCATACAGAGCAAGCACAAGGCATATACAGATCGTAATATGAGACAGTGTATAGGTATCAATGTACTGGTGTATAACATGTTTGGCAGATTCAGAAAACACTGCTTAAAACTTGTAGCATGTGACTTTTTCACAGGCCAGGCTTATGTAAGGGGGAAGAGGCAAAGAACACAAAAGACAAGGTGCTCAAAATGTTTTCTTAAAAACTTGCCCTAGAAGCTTGCATTTTAACACCTGCACTGTCCTCAAATGGCTGCTTTCACTTCCTTTTCTTTTGTTCCAATTAACACAGAACAAAAGAAATCCTGCATTATAGGCCAGCTCCCAAAGGGCAACAAGAAGAGTACAGACTAAGGAGAAGCATAACTCAGAGAAAATAGCATTGACACGTTTCCAATTTAGACTCAGTCCTGTAGGGTCAACTAGATGAAAAATTAGAGATCAGATCAGACCCCTCACACCCATTTTGTTACAACACCTATTAAAAATAACTGGGTAAGAGATTATATTGGGTTTTGACCATGGTGCATGCAGGAAGATTAGATTTAAACTCTGCTTCTGTCTCCTGTACTGTTTCCAGTTCTTAAGACGCATCCCCAAGCTTCAGATGCCTTGATGAGACAAACAGCAACTTGGGGCGAAGGAGATTTAGACCAGGAAATAGCACATTGAGGAGAGCTTTTACAAACCTTCTTCCAGTGTTGCAATCCAAATGCAACCTCCTCCTCCCCTATGGGTATTTTAAAAAGAAATTTAAAGACAGAAATATAACCATGGAACCCCACCATTCCATCTAGATTTGGCCTCAGAATCATCTGCAAAGACACTAACTCGCCAGTTTCAGAAGAGAGGTGGAAAGATCACCTTTAATAATAAATACCAACTGTGGAGACAAAGACAAGTTTGAGGAAAACATTGGGCCTTGCTCAAACAATTGCTGTCTGGGTCACTTCAAATGTCAGCAAAATCCAGCTCTTGACTCCTTGATACAATATGCTTGGTTTGGTAGATAGTAGATATTCATGAAACAGAATACAACCACTGTGTGGGCATATGATGGACATTCATCTTTTCTCAGTTTTGACATGGAAAAGTTATGGCCCCCACTGGTGCTTCTAAACTCATTCATAAACCATTGATGCTGCAAAATGGCATCAGTTTCTTCCTGAAAATGTTTAGCATATTTCTTTATTACCAAGCAATGCTTGAAGTAAGAAAAAAATGGTCTTTCTTGTATGGTTACCCAATATTCTACTTTACCACTGCTCTCAAAGATAAAAACTTCTTGAGGGTAGACAGAAGCTTGAAAGAATCATGTACAAACAAGCTATTAAAAATTTTTTAAGCCAACAACATTTGTAAAAAGTATCAAAGATCCAAATTGTAGTGTTTGGATTGACCCTAGAACATGGCGGTTCGTCCATTGCAAAAGGGCTCTGTTTGTTACAAAAAAAATCCCAGAGAACAAAACCCCAAACAACAAACAAACAAAAGACAACTGGAATATTAATACAGCCCTTAAGAATTGGCCCCCAAATTTCTTGATGCTGTTCAAAGACTGCAAGGTGAGCTACTGGCTGTGGCATATCTGTGCTGACTGCAGGCCTTTTCTTTTTACAGCCTGTACAAGCTGGATGATTGCCATTGTCCAAAGTTGTACTGTGCTTCAAGTTCACGTTGTGGTCTTAAGTCCCTCAAAGCCACAGAACTTCCACCTTTTTTCCAGACTTGCTCCAACTCCACTCATTTCCTGCTTGAACGTGTGCTGGAGCCGTGTCATGAGAGCTTCCACTTCACTAGCACAAATCTACAAAAAAGAAGCAAATTAGTATCAATCCAAACACATAAAAATGAGGAAACTTGTTCTGTTACCATGAAAGGTCAATATTGTACTCCTTCTGTCATATCAGCAATTCCAGACACACACACACACACACACACACACCTTTTTAACCAGTCACAGCTCAGTCAAAGGTCATGGAATGGAATGTGGAATTCTGGACTCTACTAACCAGAAATAGCAGCTCTACTACTTGTTTCTAATTTTTCCCAGTTTAAAAGGGCATGAAATCAAGAGACAATGATTTTCCTGGAGGTAGCCCCTTTAAAGCTACTTCGGTTTCTAATGCACTGACTTTGTGCAATAGTCAAGACACTCCAATGCATTTAGGGACTGTTATCAAAGCTTAATCCACTGGAACTACCTCTCCTCATAAAATATGGAAAGCACGGGAGGATCAACAGGCAAAGGCTCTTTCATTGGTTACAGTTTGGGATACATTTAAATGTATTACAGGTTGACTGGTAGCACACCCTAAAATCTACTCGGCACCTACCTTACTGTCAAGGCGCTGAAGGTAGGAACAGATATATTCAATGCTTGCTCCGAACGGGTGGACATGCAGGAAGGTTGAGATTATCCCTAGAGACATAATTATTTCCAGAGTTACTTCCAAGAGTCAAAGATCAACAAGCCACACATCTGCCTCTAATAAGAGCATTTCTGGATAGAAGGCTGAAGTGAAAAAAATTAGCTCAGCAGGTAGTAGAGTCTCCTTCACTGAAGGTTTTTAAACAGGGGTTGAGTGGTCATCTGTCAGGTATGGTTTAGTTGTAGCTTTCCTAAATTAGCAGGGGACTGGGATAGATGACTCTTCCAGCTGCCCAGTTCTGGTGCTTGGGGTATGTCTTGAGGAAAACAGCCAATTACAGAAGAATTGTTCTGAATTAATGCTGAATCATAAAAATTATTCACAGATTTTCACGTTACATGTTACAGTTAGGATAGAATTTGATCGAATGAAGTGTTCCTTTAGATCACAAGACACAGACTATGCTAAAATCTGATTTGGTTTCAGAAAAATTCCTATCTGATGGAATTGTTTTTATTTTCATGAGAAATGGGAAAATTTTGTTTTATATGAAAGATTCTTAAAGCTAGTCTTGTAAATAACCATTCAGATGCTACTTGCCTGCAAAAAGTATACTAATCAGCCACCAGCTGATGGCTGGTGGCTGGCAAACAAGGAATGGAGAGCTACATTTCAATGCCAAATGCATACAAAGAGATACCTCTCTCTCCTTCAGTAGCTTTTATGCTGTGCACAGAGAAGAGATGAATCTCTCCATCCTTTCTACAGCAGTATTTACAGTTTCTCTGTGTAATTTCTAATCACCTCTAGGCTTCCAAACTAGAGCTTAAATACAACACTAATTGAGATTTAGACTGTATATTTCAAAAAGTATTAAGGGTGCATTTTTCACTTCAACTGATGAAGCTGATATATCTGAAAGGCAGGGGAGGGTTATAACTCAGTGGCAGTCTATACTTTGATCAAAGATGCCTCAAACTCAGCTCCAGGAAGAGCTAGGAAAGACCCCTGTCCAAAGACCACCACCTTCATAGGAAAGCCCAAAACTTGGTGACAGAGCAATTTTTTTCTATATGAAGGGTCCAAAGGTAAGTCTCTGATCTGGAAAACACCTCTGAAATTCATGAATACCACTATCAATGTTATAAAAAATACTAAGCTGGATAGATCAATGACTTGACTTTGCAGGTGGCAGTTTGTCATGCAGAATCTATCCAAGCCTCAAAGATATTGTGGCACAGTGTTCCTTACCCACTAATAAGGCTTCCCTTTCCGATCTGATTGGGTTGCTGCTAAGTCCTCTTTCAGCACACTTTCTTTCTCCTGGTTCACTGAGCAGATTGGTGACAGGTTGTTGGGCTGAAGGCAATTATGGATAATTACTTTCTGACACACAGCATGTATCCTAGCAATAAGTCCATTCATGCATCATTTGCATTCTGTATGGTACATACTGTAACTGACAATTGTTAACTGCCATCAAGGTAGCTTTAACTTATGATGCCCCTATGAATAGGAGACTTTAAAGACACCCTCTCATCAGCAGTCCAACTCAGGTTCTGCAAGCTCAGGGCTTTAGCATTTTGACTGAATCAATCCAGTTGTAATGTGGTCTTTCTTTTCTCTGCCTGCTTCTCACTTTACCAAGCATTACTGTCTTTTCTAATGAGTCATGTTGGCTCCTGATATGTCAAAAGCACAATAGCCTCTGTTTGGTCATTTTGATGTCTAGGGAGAGTTCAGGCTTAATTTGCTCTCTGTTGTGTGCCTTCAAGTCATTTCTGACTTATGGTGACCCTGTCACAAAGCTTTCTTGGCAAGATTTGTTCAGAGGGGGCTTGCCCTTGCCTTCCCCTGAGGCTGAGAGAGTGCCCAAGATTTCCTAGTGGGTTTCCATGGCTGAACCCTGGTCTCACAGAGTACTAGTCCAACACTCTAACCACTATACTACATTGGCTCTTTTGATTTGCTCTAGAACACATTAACTGGTAAAAATAACAGGATGGACACAGTACAAGTAGGAGGACAGAGGAAAGGAACACCTTAGATTTCTTTCCCAAGTAAAATCCACTCTCTCCCCTTCTTATCCCTTTCTCACACAGGCATGTATGCACACAGACACAACAGATAATTGACCTGTTCACATTTCACATGTTACTGATTTAGTCACATTCAGTATATTTTTCATGCGTCTTGCATATGCCATCTGGAAAACACACACACTTATGTATCAGAGTCACACAACACACATAGAGCCAAATATTATAAAGCCAAGGTAATCCAATCAGGTCTGAACAATGGACATATTTCTCCACACAACATGCATTTAAACTATTGAATTATCTGACATACACTGTGAGGATCACCAGTGGCTAAACCTCAAAAAGCATTTGGTAGCTGATATTGAAAATAAAATGCTGGATTGGACAGATCTTGGTCCAATCCAGGAAGTCATTTGTCTTTTGTTCTTATGGAAGTTTTGCTCTTGTTGAAGCTTAGGCAATGGGTTAACATTACAGGGAGCAGTGAACATGCAAACTCCATGTCCTCCAGTAAATATCCATCCCTGCCCATATAAGCCCTGCCACCAAAACAGATTTGGAAATTTTAGTGGTCTTGGAAGATCTGTTAAAGATCTAATAATCAAAATAAGGGCCACATTCCAGTAGGTTTAAGAAATGTAGCAGTTATTAACTAAGTTATCTTCATGGCAGGAACTATGCACCACAAAGGCAGAACCTTCTGTTTTCAGTGCAGAAGTACACACTGGCAAGGGATAGTTTTTCTGTCTCAAAACATTTTCGTAGATAAAGCATTTTCCTAGATAAAAGCTGAAACCTAGGTTTCTGTTGAAGAAAGAAAAATTCTGCTGACAGTGACTGAATTAGTATATAAACCAAGTACAACAGAACCAATGCTCTCAAAGACTATATAAGAATCTTGCCATTCAAAAGAATTCACAGAGAAACCAATAGACTCACATGGTCTTGATGCTCAGCAGAATCCTTCCCCCAGTCTAGACCAGATGCTGCCTCTTGCTATATGCAGTTGGAGAAAGAAAAAGTTATACCAATTATTACTTGATAAGGTCAGCTTAGTATAATTTGCAGCCCAAAACACAACATTGTATCTCATGCCTAGCCAAGCCAGGCAAGGCCAAAAAATCCCTCAAGCTGATTCCTTCTATTTAAGTGCTTCCTTAAGTCAGGCTAAAAAGAGAAAAAATGAATTTAATTAAAAGAAAATAAATAACATTTGCTGCCTACAGAATATGTTGTCATCTATTTTCTGACCCCTTTGGTCCTTACTGTCTTGACTTAACTTGTTTGACTGCCCTTCAGTCTCCTCCAAATGAACCTTGAGCATGTTTGGAGGTTGTAGCAGGAGAACAGAGCTACCATATACCCTTGACTGAAGAATGGTACACTCCTTCTATCTGGGATGATTGTTCTCTTTATCTAAGCACACAGCTTAAGGAGGG
The DNA here is from genome assembly GCA_948474755.1 of Ctenosaura bakeri. Classification (NCBI taxonomy): domain Eukaryota; kingdom Metazoa; phylum Chordata; class Lepidosauria; order Squamata; family Iguanidae; genus Ctenosaura; species Ctenosaura bakeri. The sequence continues at coordinate 242,115 of CAOLHI010002376.1, read as the reverse complement.
ATGTACATGAAGTGGTGAGGAAGGACAGGGAAACCTGTCCAGTCAGCCAGACCAGTCAAACCAACTCCGGTGATCAATAGGGTGATAGATGTAACAGCTAGATTTTCCTCACGTCATCAGGACAGAGACAGGCATGGGTTCAGTAAAAGCTAGAGCCTCGAAGGCAGCTCTCTTGCATTACAACAACTTGGATATGCCAGAAGACTGCGTGTTTAGGTTTTACTTGAGAGAACAATGGAAGAAGAGTGACTGAGCAAGCTTGCACCAAAAGTTACTAATCTAACACCCTCTGACCTGTTGTTTTTATCGCAACAGGACTTAAAAACAAACCAAGGGACTGGTTATACAAGGCCTTTCCCCCCTGCGCTCTCCGAGTCCTTGCCCTGAATAATATTGTCTCCCTCCCCAGCGAAACTTAGTTTAAAGACCTCTTAATCCTCCTTGCGAGACTGCAAAAACATTCCTGCCCAGTTTTGTGAGGTGTAGCCCATCCCTCGCCAGAAGCCCATGTTCATGGAAATTCAGGCCATGTTCCAAAAACCCAAACCACTGCCGGCGGCACCACATGCGGAGCCAGTTGTTCAGTTCTGGGCACCCCAATTCAAGAAGGATATTGACAAGCTGGAGCAAGTCCAGAGGAGGGCGACCAAAATGGTGAGAGGCCTGGAAGCCATGCCCTATGAGGATAGATTTAGAGAGCTGGGTATGTTTAGTCTGCAGAAGAGAAGGTTAAGAGGGGACATGATAGTCATGTTTAAATATTTGAAGGGATGCCACGTAGAGGAGGGAGAGGGCTTGTTTTCTGCTGCTCCAGAGACCAGGACAAGGAGCAATGGATTCAAGCTGCAGGAAAGGAGATTCCACCTGAACCTCAGGAAGAACTTCCTGACAGTCAGGGCTGTCCGGCAGTGGAATCTGCTGCCTCGGAGTGTAGTGGAGTCTCCTTCCTTGGAGGTTTTTAAGCAGAGGCTTGATGGCCATCTGTCGGGAGTGCTTTGAGGGTGTTCCTGCATGGCAGGGGGTTGGACTAGATGGCCCCTGTGGTCTCTTCCAACTCTACATTTCTATGATTCTACTATAATGTCACTTACAACAACATCCCAGGGAGAGATTCCTGGGACAAATCTTGGCATCCCTACAGGGTGAACATTCTCTGGTGAAGATATGCTGGCTACTGTCAAACTGTGACCCATATGTCATACACAGAACAGCTTTATTTGCTAAAGCTGCAAAAAGTATTTTCACTATCACTTTGAATACTGTGGAAGAGACTTGCTAACGTAGCTTTTGCATGTATTTTATTACTGCAAAATGTATTTCTTATGTGGCTTGTAATGGTTTTTAGTCAAATACAACAAAAAGTTGATGGACTGACTTAGATTTCTGCTATTTCCAATAGAGAACTTGGCACCACACTATATGAATAATCAAGGAGAAATCTAAAATACAATCCAAAACAGCCCTCCCATGGCGCACACATTGGGACCTACTACTCAGTTAATAGATCCAGTCTTATGTCCTGAGCTACATAATCATACAACTGAGTTGAATATACTTAATGTGCACATTAATAAAAATAACAGTACTTCCTTTTTTTTTAAGATGTCACATGCACATGTCATAGTAGGCACTATCTTAAGAGGGAAGGGGGCAAGCCTTTTTCAAGAAGGCACCCCACAGCTACATGTAAAAATAATTAATCAGACAGTAGATTGTACAATTCTCCCTTCACATTTGTGGGTTTGAACTCTGCAAATTTGATTATTTTTGAGCGCATGTGTCCCCTCCATTCTGCTACTCCCATTCCTATGCATTTTTCCCTATTGTAAAGAACTCATGCTAAGGCAAAACAGAAGGGAGGGGGGTACATGTACTCAAGAATAAGTCACACAAGCCTTTCTTTCCCCCTCCAGAACTCCCTCCTTCCTCTTCTCATGGAGAACGGACAGGAAAAGAGGGTGGGGAAGCTTATGCAAGCCTTCCTTTCCCCCCTTTGTGACTCCCCCTGTCATTCCTATGCACTTTGTGCCAGTACAGAGAACTTGTGCTGGGGCAAAATTGAAAGGAATGGTGGTGGAGGGAAGGCTTGCACAAGTTCTCTGCACCAGGACAAAATGCACAGGAATGGCAGGGGGAGTTCCAGAGGTGAAAAGAGAGGTTCATGTGAGCCTTCCTCCACCCCCTCTTCCCTTCCTTTTTGCATGGGAATGGGACTAGGAGAGGAGGGGGGGTTATTTGCATTTTTTCTACTTTCACAAGAGTTCTATGCCCTGAACCCTCGCAAAGGTGGAGAGACAACTGTAACGCTTTGTTTTTTAAAAAACATCAGGGGCAACTTCTCAGTGAAAGGTTTTTCAACTGATTAGGCAAATGGATATGCCAGGCTTACGTACAATCAAACATTTGGAAAATGTGCATGACTTAATCCAGCTGTTAATAGCACAGAACTCAGATTTGCATGGCATATGATTTTGTTTATTTTTTACCTTAGAAGAGACAAAGTCTTCTATAAGGAACATAGGACCCTTGGTTTTGGGAAGCTGGCCCTACATTACCCAATTAGTTTTTGAGTCATCATGCCCCACGTATTTAAAGGCTATTTTTCTTTTAAATACAAGAGACAGAACTGTGCTTTGCTTTATACAGTTGTTCTTTTAACTCTAAAGAAACAGATGCAAATATTTTTGCCACTCTCCTGAACTGAATGCTGCTGACAAGCGCAGTGCATCACATACCTTGGTTATGAGAAAAGCCAGCTGTGCACACAAGTTGCCCCAATGCCTGCTATGGAAAAATGAAGCTTGCAAGACTAGCACCTGGGAACAAATCCTACCTTTTCCTTCAGGGTTTCAAGAAATTTGTCCAGCTGCATTTTTTCTTCCTTTGCTTTCTCCAGTTCAGCATCTCTTCTTTCACATTCATCCTGTAGTTTCAGGAGATGCTAGAAAAGAGAAGAACAGAGAGAGTTTTACTTAATCCATCCAATCCCAGACAATGTAATGGAAGTTGCAACAAATTGAAATACATACACATACCCAAAATTAGTATTAAACAGATAAAGTATTGATGCCCCAGAATCATCCTACCCCTGAATTTATTCCAAGCTATCTTTCAGGCAAGCCTTTTTCCTGATTCAACCTATCTCATTCCATGGTCTTCCCCCTCTTATCAACAAAGGGGACACAGCACTTCCAATTACCTCTTCATCACAATCATCAACATGTCAAATATGTAGATCTATATTTCTCTCTACTAATTCATTTATTTGGACCATAAGAATTGTTTACAATACTAATTAAGAAAGAAGTTTGTAGAACAACATATGGTGATCACATGACATGTGTTAGATGCGCTACAGATTGTCAAATTGTTTGTATTTTTTTTATTAATGGCCAATATGAATAACAGAGTCACTCTCAGTACTTTCTCTAATTTGACATCACAGCCAACTTCCCACCATCAACCATGTGCACTGTGTATATATAGGAATCTTAAAATTATGCTCCATGCTTCTGAAGAAATTTATTACAATCCATGAAAGCTCATGCTACAATAAATCTATTCATCTGGACACTTTATTGTTTTGCTGCAACAAATGAATACAACCATTTCTTTGAAAATTGCTAACAAGTATTGTTTAGTTAGACCACAAATCTTTTCAGACATAACTAGCTCCCAAAGTGGCTAACAGTTAAAATTCCTTACAGAGGTACAATATAGAATTATTATAGATACATGGATGTGAGGATGAATGCCTGGGATCCAGACTTTTGATTTCAAACTGGAGGGAGCAGAGGCTTTCTGACACTGAAGATACCAACTCACAGAAGTAACCCTTCCACTTAATTGAGAGGTGTGAAATTGGATCAGTGATTTAGCTCATCCTTCCATTATCTCATGGGTACACCACGCAAGCTGTTAAGTAAAGGAGAACCCCAAGTCTGAAAAACTCAAAGTTCTCCAAAGATATAGAAGAGTCAACCTCACCTTGCTGGGTTAGGAACAGATCCATCTAATTACAGAATTGGGAAATACAGAATGGAAACAAACAGGAAGGATGACCTCTACTGCTTCATTTACCACCAATGAAGCTCATAATAATTATGTCTGTCAACTTTCTGTACCACACAAAGCTGTGCGGAGGCCTGGAATTCAAAACAAAAGGCAGTACAGTCCACACTGCACATTAAGGTGTTTCTCTTTCACAAGGAGTTTGTAGCTCCTGGACGACTGGTTCTCACCCCCTTTCCCCTCCTCTCCATCTCCCCTCCCACCAACAGCCCATCCTGTCATTTCGTTTCCCACCTTGCCTGAGCAATGCTTCAGCCAGATTTTAAACCTGTCTTTGGATTAAACTTTAAAGGAGTGACAGGATGGGCTGTTGGCAGGCAGGCAGGAGAGAGAGAGGAGGACTGAAGAATGACAACCAGGAGAAGTGGTTTAAAGTCTGGCTGAAGCATCACACAGACAAGGTGGAAAAAAGGAGAGAAATGGAGAAGGGGTGAAAACCAGTCAACCACTGGGATAGTTATTCTGCCTCTTCTAACCATGAGAGAGTGGGGTGTAGCTTCCTTTTGGAAGATCCCCCCTGCCCTTCCATGGTTTAGAGGTTGGATCAAATCCTGCTTACTCATGAGGAAACCACTTGGATAGTTATTCTGCCTCTTCCAGCCATGAGAGAGTGGGGTGTAGCTTCCATTTGGCCAAGAGGAGAGATACACAGTGGGAGAGATGACAAAATTGTGAAAGATCAGTGGTGTCTGATTTTGTGTGTGAGAGAGACCACAACTGCAACAACATAATGACTATTAAACATTGACAGCTATAAACTTGGGGGAACTATTCAATAAAATCAATAAAATATCTTTATCACTGAAAGGAAAGTTCGTAAAGTGAGGACAGGACTTAGATATAGATAAAAACAAAAGACATTGGAAGATAGCAACAGAGACCTTAAATCAAGACAAAAGTGGCTTTTTTTTTAAGTGAAGAAAGAAGTACTGTCTTTAGCAGCTGGAATAAAGAAGAAAAAAGAAATATCCCCTCTATATACTTATATTTCTACCTTCATTTCTATCTCCATTTTCCTTTATTTCTAACAATTCCATTTATTTGTATTATTTGAGCTAGGAATATATTGGATATATTGTTGATAATTTGCAGTAACTTTTTTATATTGGTATATTGCATCTGTTATTAACAAAGAATAAAATCAATAATTAGCTGTTGAATTGTGTTTGTCAAAATTAATTTGGCTAAAATCTTTCCTATTATTATTATCAATATAAGGAAATATTTTTGATTTCATTTGCTTTAGGGAAAGGGTTAGCACAGTTGCATATAGCTTTTTCAAGGATAAGGTGACATTACAGTAGGCTTAAAGATAAGATTGTTATTACTACATCAGAAATATGGAAAAGAAAAGCATTATACTTGTTTCTCAGGTAGACACAAAACATAGTCTAGGAGTGATATTGTCAGGGACTCAGCCCTACCATGAAAGTATTTTGATTTTTTGCTTAGCTAGGCTTTTTAGAGAGAAGACTGCTTTGTAGTCACAATGTAACCAATGTTAACTACTGCTTGAGACAATGGATTGAATATCAAGCAGCTTGCAACAATGTATTGCATTTCAGTGGTAGGGGAGGTTCAGCTTGAGGCTCAAAGACTCAAAGTGTGAAGTAGTAACACTCAGGGTCATCTGGTCAGCATTAAAAGGAACATCAAGGACAGATAATGTGTGATCCCAGATAACCACCTGATGGGCAGATAAGAAACCTCGGAAGATGTTAGGCTCCCAAGATCAAAGTATGTAAACATCCGTCTTCCCCGGCAAGGTTTGGGAAATGGGATGACTTGCGTGCCCACTCACTGAAAATGTTCACATGAAAAAGTATCTGCTTCTATATAAACTGATTGCTAACCAATGTACCTCAGCTCTAGCAAATATTCAAGCTGCTATGTATTAGTTGTACCTCAATAAAGCACTGCTTCTAAACTCTTGAGTGTTTCTTGGGTAAAACTAGTTAGCCAGCACATGACAGAAATGTTCTTTTCTTCTAAATCTTTACACACCAAGATGAAGATGGAAACCCTTCCAAGTACAATTTCAGATCATAATCCCATACTTCTTACACTGCAGAACAGAAACCAAGAATATAACTGCAAACTAAACAACAAACTACTAAAAGATGACAAGACAATTGAAAAAGCACAAGGAGGACTGAGACATTATTTTGAGAACAATATGGACAAAGGTCCTTCAATGAAGATAGTATGGAGGCTAGTAAAGCAGTGATAAGAGAGCTTGTGATACAGCAAGAAGCACAAATAAGGAACCAAAGAAAGAGAAAGAACAGAAAATCTTAGAAGAAATACAAAAGAAAGAACACAAAAAGAACCCTAGAGGTAATAAATTGAAATATGAAATAAAGACTTTGGATGAACAGTTGTCCTTACAAGCCACATCAGAAACTGAAAAAAAAATGAAATTCATAAAACAAAGATACTTTGATTATGTGAATAAGCCAGGAAGATCACTAGCATACGAAGTTTAAAAAGAAAAGGAAAACTGTCAAATTTTGGAAATTACAGAAAATCAAACAACGTATTAACAACAGAACAAGATTAAAAGTATCTTTGCTAATTACTTCCAAAATTTATTTAAAGATAAACCTCCTTCAGAAGAGAAAACAAATAATCAAATATTTAGAAGAAGTAGAAATACTCCAAGTCACAGATAAACAAAGAAATGAACAAAATAAGCCAGTTACTAAAATTGAAATTATAAATGCAGTTAAGAAGTTGAAATCCAATGAAGCCCCTGTCCCAGACGCTTTACAGCTCTGAATTTTGTAAGAAGGGTCATCCCTCTTCAAAAAACAGCCAATGCAATAAGGCAAAAGGGAACTCCAAACACATGGAGGACACAATTATCACATTATCCAAAAGGAAAAGACCCCCTTGACAAAAGGAATTACAGATTAATTTCTTTATTAAATGTGGACTATAAAATCTTTGTATCAATTTTAGCTGATTGACCAAAAAATATTTTACAAGAATAGATTCGTGAAGATCAAAATGGCATTCTTTCAAAAAGATACCTAAAAAATATTATAAGAACAGCCTTAAATATCACAGACTATTACCAAAAACACAACGAAAGGAAACTGGATTTGATTTTCCTTGATGCTGAAAAAGTGTTTTCTAATCTGAATTGAGGCCCTAAACAACAACAACAACAACAACAACAGCAAAATCCCTCAAATGAAGGAACCCAATCTGTGGATAGCAGTACAAAGTAAGAGCCTTCACAGATGAACTCATAACAATAATCGAAGATTCAAAACAGTATAAAGAATATCTTTCAAGCACTTCAAGAATACAGAGAAGTAGCTAGATTTAAGATTAACAAAGATAAAACAATGATAATAACAAAGAATATGCCAAGCTCAGAAGAACTGGAATTATCAAATTTATCAGATTTTAAATTAGCAAAAACTGTCAAATACTTAGGTGCAACAATATCTAAAAATAACTTGGGAGTTATTTGATAATAATTGTAAGAAATTATGGAATGAGATAAAGGAAGATCTAAAAAGATGGGGCAGATTGGATTTATCTCTATTTGAAAGGACTGCTACAATCAAAATTAATGTATTACACAGAATGATATTTTATTTCAAAATGCCCCAGTATTTGTCAATGATAAACCTGTTAATGGAATAAAGACTTATTGAAATTCATTTGAAAAGGAAGAAAGGCTAGAATCAAGTGGAAGAATTTAAAAATCATTAAAGAAACAGGCAGGATGGGTTTACCTAATTTAAAATTTATTATCATATTTGCTATCTCTCTTGGGTTATGGAATGGACTTAATTATATAATCACAGAATCATAGAATCGTAGAGTTGGAAGAGACCACAAGACCCATTGAGTCCAACCCCCTAACATGCAGGAACATACCATCTCTTTTACTGACGTTTGAAGCCATTGCTCCATGTCCTAGTCTCTGGAGCAGAAGAAAACAGGCTTGCTCCATCCTCCACATGACATCTATTCAAATATTTAAACAAAGCTATCATGTTGCCTCTTAACCTTAACAGGCTAAACAGAGGGACTCCTACCTGCTGCATGCCTTGCATAGCCTGCTGAAGAAGGATCAACTGTTGGTCTTTGCCTGTGTCTTCTTCGCGGCCCATTTTACCCTGCTCTTGCTTTAAAAGCTCCACCTCATTCCTGTAGGCATCCAGCTGACACCGTAAGCTATCATTTTCTTCCTTCAGAGCTTCTGTTTGTGATATTAATGCTGGGAGTGGAACAGAAATTAAGAGAATGAAAGCAAAGAAAATGCACTCACTGATGGCTTTGCAACAAATTGCACCTTTAGTGTTCCCTCATCTGTACACTAGTACATTTTCTATACTGCACTCTTCTAAATATACGCTCAGTTCTTCCCTGAACATGATGTATATGTGCCTGATCTTTTATTTATTCGCTAATGTCATGTCTTTCCTCTAAAAATAGTGCTAAAGGCTAACAACAAAACAAAGATAAAAGAATCATAGAAATGTAGAGTTGGAAGAGACCACAGGGGCCATCCAGTCCAACCTCCTGCCATGCAGGAACACCCTCAAAGCATACTGAAAATATGAAAACCCATTTCAGTCATACTGAAAATATGAAAACCCATCCCATAAAACAAAATAAATTGCAGCATTCAATTTATTTCAAAAATCCCTTCAGCAAATCAACCAGATATCAACAGCCTGTCTGGGGGAAAAGTGCCTTTGTCAGCCTGTGGAAGAGTAAGAAGTGACTGAACCTAGACTCTGTCAGCAAGGAGTTCTCAAGCTTGAGAGTAGCCACAAAGAGTAGCATTCTCTCAGGTTCCCACCCTCTAATATTGGTAGGACAAAGAAAATGGCAAAGTAAAAGAGAATTATCACTCTCGAGCAAACAGGCTTTTAGGGAAGAATATGATACTGTGGATAGATCAGCTTGCAGCATTTTCTACTAGGTCTCCAATAGAAGTGGTGCCTGTGGCCAGCTGATTGTGTAATGCTCTGATATATTTTAGGGTTGGATGTTAGAATCCCAAGGTGCAGTAACTTAGATTTATTGCACAGGCAGATCATCTCAGGATACAGGTGATGCGGTGTTTTCACCATCACTTTGTGTCTTGCTCCAGAAAGTAGGTTCTGCAAGCATGGTTTCAAAGGAGAAGGAGGAGCAGAAGCATCACCACCAGCAACAGAAGTAGCAGCAGCAGCAGCCCTGGATTTTCCTAACTGCTGGCTCAGAACCAGAATCTAGATATACAACTTTTTGTTTCACAATTCTTAAATTCCTCAACTAGAGTGAAGGATCCTACAAAGTATAACTGGAAAAAAAAGCTTCCAAACTCTACTCAAAATACCATGTAGATTGTTTTTTTTGCAATCATGTGTCTAACTTTTCTTTCTCTTACCTGACTCTTCTGTCTCTTTGGTCTCTGGTGGCTCTGTGTCATCATCAGACATCTCCATCTCTTCTTCTCTTCTGATGCCCATTAGCTCATCATTGTGAATGTTACGAATCTCCTAGAATTTAAAGAGAACTTTTAAAAAAAGATTGTAACAATCACTTCCATGTACTTGTTCACAGTGAAGAACTTGTAGAAAGTACAGCTGGGGGAGAAAGGAACAAAAAGGGGAAGAAATCTAATGATGTGTTATTAAGCATAATTATCCAAAGCTTAAGCCCATCATCAAAGCTCTCAATTTGCATGACAAATTGCACAAATCATTCATTCACATCTGAGCACATAATGTATACACACATCTGAGCACATAATCTATGCACACATTGTATCTTATACAGAACATACAACCAAAACTTGGAGATGTTACTTTTTGGACTACAACTCCCATAATTTCTAAGTCAGCACATCAGTGGCCAGGCTGAGGGGATTATAGGCATTGTAGTCAAAGAGTAACCCTTTCAGTTTATGCTTTCATCATACAATTTTATTTTTATTTTTGTTCTCTTTCAGTTTTATCCTCAGATAAATCCCATGATTGTTTCCTTGTTCTGTAATGTTGGGAAACAGTCTGAGTGGCTGAGCTTAGATTCATACTAAGGGACCTTCATAGTACAAACCTTAACCTCTTGGGATATGGATCTTCAAAAAAAACTCCAAACTCCAGACAAAGTGTAACCTGGAGCATTGTTGTTTTGGAGATAAGATGAAGGAAGAACAAAAAGAAGAGCCCCACTTCATATTGATGCTTGTTCCCTGGTTCAAAGCTGAAAAATCCTATTGATTTTCAGTTCCCTCTACATGTAAGGAGAGTTTCATTTGTCATTTTCCAAGGCAGGTAAGTGTCCAAATGCTTCAGAATACATGGAACAGCCACATGGCGATTAAGCCAACATGTTAACCAGAACCGTGGCTAAATGGTGGAACAGCTTGCTCCTTGCCAACAGGGGTCCATAGGTGGGAGTCTTGTCAATTATTCTAACAAGATTTGACTCACTCAATCTACTGTGGAATGAGTGAACATACACACAAATCCAGCTGCTTTAATGGGCCTGTTCTTGGGACTACCAATAGGATTTAAGTCTATGAAATACAGGAAGCTTTCTTACACCAGATCAAACTATTTGTCTGTCTAGCCTACCACTACTCTGAGGTGGCAGCAGTTCTCCAGAGTCCCAGGCAAAGAATGGTCTCTGTCATTACTTGTTACCTCCTTCTTCCAACTGATGATGCAAGGGATTGAATCTGGCACCATCTGAATGGAATCATAGAATCACAGAAATGTAGAGTTGGAAGAGACCACAGTGGCCATCCAGTCCAACCCCCTGCCATGCAGGAACAACCTCAAAGCACTCCCGACAGATGGCCATCCAGCCTCTGCTTAAAAACCTCCAAAGAAGGAGACTCCACTACACTCCAAGGCAGCATATTCCACTGCCGGACAGCCCTGAAATTCTTCCTGAGGTTCAGCTGGATTCTTCTTTCCTGCAGCTTGAACCCATTGCTCCTTGTCCTGGTCTCTGGAGCAGCAGAAAACAAGCCCACTCCCTCCTCTACATGGCATCCCTTCAAATATTTAAACATGGCTATCATGTCTCCTCTTCTGCGGACTAAACATACCCAGCTCTCTAAGTCTATCCTCATAGGCCATGGCTTCCAGGCCCCTTACCATTTTGGTCACCCTCCTCTGGACTTGCTCCAGCTTGACCATGTCCTTCTTGAATTGGGGTGCCCAGAACTGAACACAGTATTCAAGATGAGATCTAACCAAAGCAGAGTAGAGTGGTACCAGTACTTCCCTCGATCTAGACACCATACTCCTATTGATGCAACTGAGAATTGCATTGGCTTTCTTGGCTGCCACATCACACTGCTGACTCATGTTCAGCTTGTTGTCTATTAAGACTCCTAGATCCCTTTCACACGTACTGCTATCCAGCTATCCAGCCCCCCATCCTATATTTCTGTATTCCATTTTTTCTACCTAAGTGTAGGACTTTACACTTCTCTCTGTTGAATTTAATTTTGTTGGTCTTGGCCCAGCTCTCCAATCTGTCCAGGTCATTTTGAATTTTGATCCTGTCCTCTGGTGTATTAGCAACCCCTCCCAATTTGGTGTCATCTGCAAATTTGATGAGCCTGCCCTCTATTCCTTCATCCAAGTCGTTGATGAAAAGAAACTACTTTTACCAGTCAACTATTGTGCCACCCCTAGCCATACTTCAAATACTTCTGGTGACAGCCCATCAAGTCTCTCTAATGTTGGGAGGTCATCACTTCAATTTCGATTCACCTAGTATTCCATTCAGAAAGCATGTTTCCTTTCCTGTGGCAACTCATAATTCAAGCCCCCAAGCCTTCAGAAAAACCTACCTGCTATTGTGGCATGAAAAGAGAATGTGGAAGATGCAAAATATTCCTTTATTTAGGAAGATTCTTATATTGTTTTTCACTTGGTTTACAGTAAATATACATTTTGGGGATTAATACTAGCAGCCAAAATATCTGGGAAGCTATGAAAGAGCCTCTGTCCAGCATCTCCCCTTTGCTACAGCCAGTGCCTCTTTGGAGGAGAAATGAGAAAACCAGCAGCAAGCCATCAAGCTTGCTGGGAAGACCAAGTTTCCTTGTGAGGAAGGCAGTATCCTTATGGATGGTGACCACTCTCCCTACCTTGGCCCTCCAATCTGGCTTGCTACACACAGAGCACCTAGGTGGACAAAGATGGCACAGTTCTACCCTGCACCATTTATGCATTCAGGTCATACAAGCTTGCCAACTTCATTTACAATCAAATCATAGTTGATAACTTATTGTGAACTAACCTGGCATTTAGCAGTATCATCAATCAAATACAGTGTGAGCTGGATTTTGGATGAAGGCCCAAAACATGATAGATTTCTCACCTTTCTCTTACCCACCATGTGCAATCCCCAGCATCATAACAACTTCTACAGGAGATTACACCAGTGGGGTGCCCTGTTCCACTCCACTCCTCTGGTATTCATCCAAGCAGAAGTACAATGATGCAAACAAACAGTGCAAGCTGCTAGACAGAGCTGCAGGTCAGGGCCACTGCATCCCCAAAATACTAGGCCAGTTTTTTAAAAAAAGACCTTTTATAACCAAGTACTAGGAAGCTTGAGTGCCACAGATGAACAGAACCAGGGCAAGAATATCATTCAGTAAGGCATTCAATCTCTTATTCCCCCATCAATGTACTAATCAGGTCTGCCACCCTGCCAACCTCTCACCTAAGCATTCACCATTCCTCCTCCTGCTCCCTGGCCTTCACTCAGGGATTCTCAAGGTGGCCTCTTAAAAAATAAATCCACATTATGACTGTGGAAGATCTTGTTTCTCAAGATCTTCCTTATTCAAGATACGTGTCTCCGCACCACTCTCCAAACAAAAAGAAAAAGGGTGGCAACCTGTGCCTATGTCCCCTTGAAGAAGTACTCTCTTTGGTATCAACCCTTTTGGATTCAACTGCAACTGGCAACTGGCCACCAGTGCTCTGTTCTTCTTTATATATCCTCACCACCCAGGAAGGTGAGGATCTTGGGATGGGAAGAACTGCTAATTGCTTGAGTTTGGGTTAGCATTGTGTCATTGTAGAGAGTTGCCATGGTATGGTGGCTTGAGAGTTGGATTACAACTCTGGGAGACAAGGGTTAGAATCCCTGCTTGGCCAAGGAAACCCAGTGGATGACTTTGGACAAGTCACACTTTCCCTGCCTCAGAGGAAGACAATGGCAAACACCCTCTGAACAAAGCTTGCCAAGAAAACCCTGTGATAAGGTTGCCTTAGTATCACCATAACCTGGAAATAACATGAAGGCATACAAAAAGAACAATATCACCTCATTGTAATACTGAATTTGGCTCATCAGCCTTGTTTTGGTGAAATCAAATTTTGTAACAAAATATATGACTGTGTATTTTAATATTTAATGTTTGTTGTGAGCTGCTTCAAGCATGGTCTGCCATTGGTAAGTGGCATAGAAGTTATATTGAACCAAATCAAACTAAAGGAATTTTGGGTGACTGGGGTGGTCCTGTGCCCAAAAGCTGCACTTTTTGCTCCAAAAGCCAAGCCAACCTGCCACACACCAAAACTCAGTGCCTCCCCAGTTTACTATACATACTTGCTCAGCTCTTACAAGAACCTAATTTGACTTTTGCTAGATATATCAAGATAAACATAGGAAACAACATATTCAAGAAAGGACCTATTAAGTCTTTCCTGTTTGAACATTCCATACATAGGAAATATATTTATCTGTTTTTTTCCAAGTAGAAGGACTATCTCTGGCAAAGGATAAAGGATACACCAAGACATACTAGAATTTTCCATTCTATTTTCTAAGGATAAAGCATCCAGCCCTGTATTACTGGAAGTAGTTTTCCAGGGCTATAGGGCTAATATCCTAATCTCTACCTGTAGATACTCTGCACTGAGACTGCAGCCCTTTTCAAGGGAAGAAGTGATATAGAGCCCAATTTGGTAACAGTCATATAAATAACAATCCAGGAAATGGCAGCAAACTCTATACTGTTACTCCCAACTGATTTTAAAACTTCCCTAATGAGGACAAAAAGGACTTGTGCTTACAGGTTTATTAAATTACCTGATCATGCAAACAGAAACAACCAAGCATGTAAACACACCTTCTTAGGAAATGCATCCAACAGTATGTACCTACCTAGCAACCAGAAGCAACACTTCAGGTGCAGTGAGTGGATAGGTATGAAGAATACGGTTATCCCTATATAGTGAAGGGTTTCTTCCTGCAGAGAAGACCAAGACGTCTGTCTATGCTGCACAGGCATGGCTTCTTTATGATGCATTCAGCTGAGAGCCAGCAAGATCATAAACTGATTGCTGTCTCGGCTGATTCTGTCATCCTGGTAACCTAATTTTTTTATATTTTGATTTGTTTTTAATGTTTTAGTAAGATTTGTTAATGGACTTGGGATGGAGTGTTTTGCAAAGTGACAAAAGAGTAGTATTTTTCCCCCATAAATTAAAAAGCAGCTTCATTTTCAGCATGCCAATTACTCTTCAGACAGGGCAGGGCAGAGCAGGAGGTGTGCGCGCATGTCTTCAAGTTTCCTGCCAACTTATGGTGACTCCATGAATTGCACAGAGTTTCCTTAGGCAAGGAATACTCAAGAGGTGGTTTTGCAAGCTCTTTTCTCCAAAAATACAGCCTAGAGCTCCTGGCAGTCATTGGTGGTCTCCTATCTAAGTGCTAACCAGGGCTGATCCTGCTTAGCTTCCAAGATCAGATGGGATCTGTTGCCTTTAAGATATTCAGGATTTGTATTTACAGTTCTCCATCCACATTTGCGGGTTTGACACGCACAAATTTGATTATTCGTGGTGCCAGCTTGCCTTCTCCTCCATTCTCCCTCTCCCATTCCCTGGCCCATGGCCAGCACACTCTCCACCGGCACTGCTGATGCGATCACCCCAGTGGCTAATGGGAGAGTGAAGAGGAGGAAAGATCTTCCTGGTTGTGGTGAGAAAGCAAGCAGGAAGATCTTTCCCCACCAGTGCTCCCCTATGCTGTGGAGTGGGGGGGCGATAAAGGTGGAGAAAATCTTCCCCTGAAGTTATTCTTCTTCTTTTTTCCTCTCACAGGGGTTCTGTTTCCCTATCCCCCGTGAATGTGGAGGGCCTACTGTACTTTTATTCTGGAGATGAAACTATTCTTTTATTCTGGAGGTGAAACTATTTGTTTTCTACATTCATACAGAAAAATACCTACTCCCTTATATGAGTTACATGACCAAATTACTTACCTGAGGCTGCCACGTACTGCAAGAAACAGTAACTTTTGCAAAACCCATTTTGCTAATACGCCCAGCTACTTCCCCCATTTGATGATGGACATAGCAGTTAGCCCAATTGTCATTGCGTGATTCAGAATGAACACGAGCACATTATGAAAGCACAGGCACTGATGCTGCTTAAATGCTTGACCAGAGCTTGGAAAAATTATTTTCAATGAAGTCCCCAGAATCTCTGAGCCAGATTATGTCAATTATAGTCCAAAAAGTAACTTTCCAAGCTCCATTCTTGACTTTCATATTTAGGTTAAAAAAAATGTTTTGTCTCCAACAGCCCTGTAAACCCTCAAGAGGCCCTTCTGGAAAGAGGAAGTGAACGAGAAGTTACTTGCACTCACTTCCTGTTGTTAAAAAAGGCTGATTCTAGGACTTTAAAAAAAAAATCAGGGGTGCAGCGAGAGTGCAGCCCTCCAAGGTCTTGGGGGGGGTGCGTGCTAAGGCAGCCTCCAGCCTTTCACAGTTGCCCACTCCTGCTACAGACTCATTATCAGGGTCCATAACCCGAGATGGCTGGGTTGAGGAAAAGAGAAATTCCACTATGCTCACTTTCACATCTCTACTGTCCTCTGCCTTCCAAAACTGGGTATAGCCAAATTTCTCCTAAGTTGCTTTGAATCTTCTGTGGTGGTTCAAGGTTTATGCAAAGAATCTCAAAAACCATGTTCTAAATTACTAAAAAAACAAAAATGGACCAAAATCCAACCATCTCAATTACACTCTCGCTTTCAGTCATATCACCGACAGCTTACCAGGTTCCATCAAAAACCCCTGGTACATAACTCAACATATACCATGTTGCCAAGAAAAGCCCCAGATATCATTTAAAAGCACCAAAACCCTCAGAGATGTTTTGGTGAATTTCAGGAAATTTCAGGAAATAAAAACAAACATCCATGAACACTCTGATGGGTGCAGGCAGAGCCATAGGACCCTTGTGTCTGTTGCAGGGATATTTCCAAAATGACTTGAATTTACAAACCATACCAACAAACAGAAGAAAACTCTGACCCATTTTACCACTTGGCAATAGCAGTTTTGTTATCTATGCTATATAATGCAAGTGTCTAAAGACGTATGTGAAAAAGACAACAAGGCCTCTCAAAAACCATATAGAACTCCTTTCAAATATAAGAAACAAGAACAACAAAAATGGTGCTCCATTGGAATGCCATCAGCCTGCAGCAGACCTGGAATTTTGAGCTATAAAAAAAGTAAGTAACAATGAGAAGATTCTATCAAAAAAGGAAGCAATGGATTTTAAAACTGAAATCTTTAGTTCCTGAAGGACTAAACGAAGGACTTGATCTCCTCCCACTTTTGTAAATTCATTCAGAACTTTTTCTAGCCTGGTTGCATGGTACATGCTTAAAAGCTATCTCCCTTCTCTCTCTTCCCCCTTTTTTCCCTGACCATCTGCTAAAGTGAAAAAAACCCATGAGCCTTGTTCATTTGTTTCTTTTCAGTCCAAATAAAGGAACGAACTTTTTCAGCTTCAGAAATTTCTGCAGTTATATTTTATATTGTTACATATAGGCTTTAGGCACTATACAAAAGTTAAGATGTATTATGATGTTTCTTGTAGGTCTTATATAATTATGCACTGTCCTTTTGATTTTTAATTTTACATGTATATTCGTATTTGTTTTTAATGTAGTCCCTTAAGAATGCTATCAAAATATATACACAGGCCAAAATGCATCAGACTTTTTCCAAAATAAAAACTAAAAGCAACCATCCACTGAGTGCTTAGAGATGTATCTTCCTTTTTTCCTATGGATCCCATTGGATGCTCTCCAAGATTTGAGTCTTCTCATAATGCAAAGCAGCATCACTTTGGAGATTCCTTCAAGCTACACCTTGCACTTGGACTATTTCTGCTACAGGCTTCAACAGCAAGCACTATTACTCAGAATTTAATTGAGTTAATCTGACAGATCAGTCTTTGACCTCTGCAACAGTAGAATTTCTACCATACCTGATAGTGCTTCATGTGGGTTCCTCAGCTGTGTGGGAAGGGGCAATCGAAAAGAACTAACACGGAAAAATTGGTACTGCTTTGGTTCAAGTATTATTACCAGTACAGGTGCCCAGCTTCTGCTGCAACTTGATCCCAGTGCTTTAATCTTTCCTCAGTGATGTCCACGTTATGTGGGATATCTGTAGCTCCCCAATCACATAGCCTGTTCAAACACTCTTCAGCCCCTGACCAAATGGTAGTTAGACTACAAATAAGAGCTTACCCACATGGCATGCAGAAAATTTTTAACTGGCTGTTTGGCTCTGAATTCCTGAATCCACATTATGGCCAAATAAATGAGAATTCCTGTGCAAAATGTTTTTATACAATACTGATCATTATTGCATTAATGATGTGCTTTTATTCCAATCTTCTTATCAAAGGGAATCACCTCTGGCTCCTCATCCTCCCCATATGGGAAATAATGGATTTTGTGTACTTACCTTCTGGAGTCAGACTAAAAACATCCCTCCTTTTTTATTCAAGGCCAAAAAGAAGGCACTAGCAAAAAGAGTAAAAAGAAAGTACCAACCTCAGCTTGCTTGCACCACACGCTGATGTTCTTACGTTGAGCTTTCGTGAAATGATCCCAAGCCTTTTGTTTGGATGCAGAATGGTACACGGCAACTATCTGCTCGACTGCAGTTTCAAAATCAGCAGGCAAAACCAGGCCACATTAGCATCCAGAGAAGGCAAGAGAAAGGAGTAAAGGAGTAAGAGAGGGGGATCAGGCAGGTGGTCCAGTGAATCTTTCTGGTTCTTTTGGCAGAGGCCATTGCTGAGTTGGTGCCCAAGAAGAAGCCAGACAGTACTTGAAAGGCAGGTGGTACAACAGATAAACTAAATCAGGGGGGGTGGTGTTCGTCTAGTTAGGTAGAACCCAAGCTAACAGAGAAAACTGTCCTGATGAGAAGGATCATGACAGTAAAGTATTGGAAAAGCACTCAAACATGGAGTTTCTCCAAGAATTCAAAAGGAAAAAACACACTCCAATACAAAACAGACCATGGGACACAGAGACACAATTATTTCACTTCTCAATTACAGGATCGCTTTCCAGGCTGTGTGTACTGAGCACAGAATACTGCACCCTGGGAAACTGAGCTTTAATTTTTTAAAGACAGTTTCTAGTCCTTAATGCAGCAACAGGGGTGGCCAAAATGTGGCCTCCAGGTATTACAGAACTGTAACTCACATAATAGCCAATTGTAAGGAATGCTGAGAGTTGCAGTCCAAAAAAATCTGGAGGGCTGCCATTTGCCCACCCACATTATAAAGATAAGCCTGAAAGTGAGTAGTCAAATTGAAATCTCAGAGGCAAAAAAGTAATAGGAATATGGTTTCTAATGGAATTTTAGTGTCTCCCGTTGTGTCTAAAATTATACAAAATCAGCTCACAGGCATATTTCCACAATTCAGAAAGAGCTTTTCCTGGTGAAGGATTTTATTCTGTTCCTGCAAAGCCAGAATAGAAATTGCAAATTTAATTACTACACGGTCCCCTACTCTATGCAAAATTAACAGACTTTTCCATTCTCTAAAACAAGGGTAGGAATCATACAGCCTGTAGGCTGCATGCAATCTTCAAAACCTCTTTGTGGTCCCCATGTCCTTCTTGGACACTTTACCTCTTTTTGGCATAAAATGATGAACTGCTACGCCTAGAAATCTTTCAGGAGCAGTGATTTTTGTCTAGAGAAAAAATAAAGAGGCTTATTTTTAGTGCAGGAATGTGCAATTCTGTTGGGTCTGGGGGCCTATTTTTGGGTCCCAGGGCCCCCCAGGAGCTGTACCGACTTTCAAAGCAATCCAAAACAGAAAAAAAAGGTGAAGCTGGAAGATTGCTTCTGATTTAGATTTTTTTTTTTTAAATGGTAAATAGTGCAAGGAGTTCCACACTTATTTCAAAGGTGACTTTCTATTACTGGAAACTTCCAGGAAAGAGAATTCAGGATTTTTTTTTAATTTTTTTGTCCAAAAGAGGGCAGACTTGGGAAAACTGGATAGGTGAAAGACCTCAAAAACATCCTTTGGAGGCTACATATTGCTCCAAGGTAGCATTTGGTTCACTCCTGTTTTAGTTTGTGTGTACAGGTACTTCTTGATTTGTTTTTCAGAAATGAAGGTAAATTTGCAGTCACTTCTTGATTCATGAAAAAAGTGTGCTTGTACTGCAAAAATAGCTGCTGGATTCCTGAATCTTGCTCACCCCTGCACTAAAACAAGTCACTCTTTTTGTGGATATTGCTGGTCAAAATTTAGGTGAGAGACAGCAACTCTATGGAGGGAGATAAAATCTAACTCAAATCAGACCTTACTGAATGATGAAGAAGCTAGTGCAGGAAGAATTGCTCTTATCCTCTAAAAGACTGGCAAATGTCAACATCAGGAAGGTATTCAAGGTGAGTGCTTAACTGTCAATACTCCTGCTCTTCCAACTGCTACTTATTCTGTGCATGTACTACACTTCCTTCTGGAATCAAAGCCAACTCGTTGAATCATAACAGAAACACAAACTCACTGAGAAACTAAGCAGATTGAAAAGATTCACACCTTCAGAAACTGCTTGATGCACATGAAGAGACACAAAGTCACACAGTGCAAAATTAACCTTTAAAATAGGCATCAAGGTGTTCACTCTCCAGGTAATAAGATACTACAGTGTCACTGTGAGCCAGGGACCTGGCATGTTACCACGCATTCAAAAGTAAGATTGGAAGAAGTGGAAATGAGAGAAAAAGCCTTTACACTGGTTCAAAGTTGGTAAAAGTGAGGGACTGAATCCAGCCCCTTCAGTACAACAGAGGAGCTTAGGACCTGCCAAATTCAGAGACACCCCTGCCCCTAAACTACTCTGGATCAAGACCTACAGCAAGCAGAAGTTTTCCAACTCTGGAGATTTCCGTGGGTGGAAATGAGAAAGGGTAGGCAGGTCTCCACCACCAGAGCACAACTGGTTAGCCTATGGAGGGGTGCTTCCATCTAACCACAAAGTCATAAGTGCTGGAAGGGTCTGCAAGGGCCATCTAGTCCAACCTCTTGCCAAACTAAAGCACCCCCAAAAGATAGCAATCCAAACTGTTTAAAGACCTCCAAAGAAGGGGAGTCCATCACTTTCTGCAGCAGTCAATTCCACTGTCAAACAGATCTCACAGTCAGGAAGTTCTTCCTTATGTTTAAGAGAATCACTTCTCTTGTAACTTGAATCCATTGGTTCATATTCTAGCCTCTGATGTAGCAGAGAACAAGCTTGTTTTTTCTTCTATATAACATTCCTTCAGGTATTAGAATACGGCTAACATAGCACCTCTAAATATTATCTTCCCCAAGCTAAACATATCCAGCTCCATAAGCTGCTTCCTCATTGGTCTTGGTTTACAGACTTTTCACCATCATAGTCACCCTCCCCTGAACATCTTCCAGCTTGTCCATATCCTGTGGTGCCCAGAACAGGACACAATAATTTAGATGAAGCCTGACTGAAGCAAAATAGAGAGGTATTAATAACCCCTTGATCTGAACACCATAGTCCTATTGATGCAGCCTAGAACTCGCCTTGGCCTTTTTGGCTGCTGCATCACATTGCTGATTCATGTTTAATCTGTGGTCTACTAAGATCCCAAAATTCTTTTCATATATCGCCCATCTTACAGTTGTGCATTTCATTTTTCCTGCCTGCCTAAATACAGTGAATTCTGCTATAACATGTGTTTTTTCAATGCAAATTGGCAATAACATGATTAGTTAATAAAGGAGTACTATTTGTAGAACACAAACTCTCAATTGGCTACAGTGCAATTCCAGCTAGAGCATTCAAAATTGGCACCTCTCCACATCTCAACTGTCCCTTCATCTTAGCCATTCAGTTCACCATCTGTGTGGGTTTGAGAAAGGAGGAACTGAAGTGAGGTGGATGGAAGGAAGGTAAGGGAGCATTTGCAAGCCAGGACTGAAACTTTAAACCAGGACAAGAATGAGTGAGCTGGATAGAAAGAGGAGGTGGGAGTGTTTGCGAAGATAAGATTTTAAGCTGCCACAGGAGTGAGTGAAGTCGATGAATTAGAGGGGGTGGGAGTGCTTGCAAGCCAGGATTGAAATATCAAGCCAGCATAGGAGCGAGTGAGGTGGATGGAAGGAAGCACTGGGAGCATTTGTGAGGGATGAAATTTTAAGTCAGGAAGGAGCCAGTGAGGTGGATGGAAAGAGGAGATCCCAGCATTTGCAAGGATAAGATTATAAGCCAGAACAGGAGCAAATGAGATGGATGGAAGAAGGTGGCAGGAGTCCTTGCTAGGGATGAGATGTTAAGGCAGAACTGGAGTGAGAGAGATGGATGGATGGATGGAAGGGGTGTGAGTATGTGCATGCTTGATTGCTGCAGCAAGCTGAGGCTTGTCTGTACCAAGGCATGGCTAGTGCTATTACTGTTTATGGGGGGGGGGGTCCTGCCACTTTTCAGAGGATGTCCAGAGACTTGAGGGGCTGTACTTTGCCCATCCTGACCGAAATACTTATCCTCATGTTTTTCAATGGTAAGAATCACCATTTATGCTTATAATTAAAATTTCTTCATTAACATATGTGGCAAATTAAATATGTAGCTTAACTATCAGTAATTTTTAAAGATCTGTATCAAACCATATTTTCTCCATTAAGCCCTGTTATTTTGAGTGTTATTTTCTATAACATTTACCTTTTGAGGAATGTAACTACAGTGGCCCCTCCACTTTTGCGAGGTTTGGGGGGCAGAACTCTTGTGAAAGTAGAAAAACTGAAAATAACCCTCTTCAGGGACTCCCCCCTCCCACTCCCTTTTGCTCCAGCACGTGTTCTCCATGCCCAGGCAAAAGAGAAGGGAATGGGGGAAGGCACGCACGCATACCTTCCCCCATTCCCCTGCCTTTTACCTGGACATGCCTTTTTTTCCTTCTCCGCACCCAGGCAAAAGGCAAGACAATGGGGGGCAGGTACACACACATCCTCCCTCCCATCTCCTTGCCTTTCCCCTGGCACAAGTGCCTTCCTTCTCCACATCCAAGCAAAAGGCAAGGCAATGAGAGGAGAAGAACGGGGGAAGGCACACACATAGACATCTCATGAATAATCAAATTTAAGAAGGTCAAACCTGCAAATGTGGTGGGACGACTGTGTTGTCTTACAGCAGAACGTGCTGTATAGCACTTTATATGTATTCTTTTGAAAACAATTTTGTTTGTTTTAGCCCAGCTCTCCAATCTGTTAAGATTATTTCAAATGCCTAAATCTCTTTTCTGAGGTATTAGCTAACACCACCCCCTGCCCAGTTGGTGTCATATGCAAACTTCATAAACATGCACTCTATTCCATTATCCAAGTCACTTTTAAAATTTTTGAACAACACTGGGCCTAGGACAGAACCTTGGGGCATCTCACTAGTTGCTTCTCTCCAGGATAAAGAACCACCATTGGTGAGTATTCATTTGTTCCACCCATCTACCAATTACAAAACCATCTAACAGGTGCGCTGCCCACCCCACATTTAATTCTAAAACATGCCATCAATTAGATATGGGAGTTAGGATTTCTCTAATTAGTTAATCGATTCCAGGACATGGAGAGAGAGAGAGATCTGTAGGACATTCAACAGGAATCACTTTCCTGTTAATGAACCCTGAGACCAACAAGCAATGAAAACCAAACAGCATTCCCAGGGCTGAGAAGATCATCAAATGCTCTTCAGGTAACATTTAAAATGCAGTGAAGGGGGAAAACAGAACAATGTTACTTTACCTTGAATACTTAAATCTCCCAATGTGTAAGATGGTCTGCAGATCCTTGAATGAACAAACAGGAGGGGGGTTTTGGCTATAAACCTACCTTTGTTGCCTAAGTCCCTAAGCAATCATCAAAAGCTGCTCTTAATATAGAGGAGCAGCCTTCAGAAAACAACATCATTAAGAAAGAACTATGCAGAGAGGACTGCTGAGACTGATATATCTGTATGATTCCCCTGAGCCTTGTGACAAATCTGAACAGGACTTAAAGAGATGTGGAAAAACGGGGGCTGCCCTCAATGGATGTGCAAAATCTTCAGTTGCTGTGGTCTGTACCCTGACAGGCTGGCTTGCTATAACCAGACTTCATCTGCTAAAGCTTGCTATTTGTCTTCAAACATATTGTCCCAAGAAGCTTGAATCATACATCCCTCAGGGACCATGCCCTCCTCTATGTCTCATTGCAGCTTTTAAGGTCACCCAAACGCGCTCTCCTGACTGAACCACTACCGTATCAAATTAAGACAAAAATGTGCACAGCAACATATATATATGGGTGGTAACTGCCTCATCTTCTCTAGTAAGTGATCAAAATCAAATTCTGGCAAGTTTGCAGAAGCTCTACTACATCTCTTACATGCACTGAATATTAATGGTTAGGTATGTTTAACTTAATTTAAAACTACTTTAAGATACCCAGTTTTATAAAATTTTGCTGATTTTCCTGGACATCCTACACCACTGTGGGTTCTAAACCTAAATCAAGTTTTGAAATAAGGGAAATGAAAAAACTCAACCTACGCATGTTTTGAAACAAAGGGAATATCTTCCCTGAATCTACATCTCTCCCCTGCCCCCAGCTCTCTTTCATCTTCAACACAAAAAAAAATAAACATAAAAATAAAAATAAACATGAATGTTACAATTCCATCAAGCAGGATTTTCGAAATCTTTATTACAACATTCATGCACTTACACTGAGCAAGAATCCCTGACAGCGCAAGCTTGAATTTCTCCTTAGCTTCCTCCATTTCCTTTTCATGGGCTGCTTTCTCATTCATAAGTCGACGGATGTGGCTATTGACTGACTGGATCATGGAGTAAAAGTTGTTTGCAGTCCGTCTGTTCACTTCCCCACGTTCTATCCACGTCAGCAATGTCTGCACTGCTTCCAGAAACTTGGAATCATCTGACCCAAAAGGAAAACACCATTCAGATACAAAGCACTGGTGTATTTGCCAAGTACATTTATTTAAATAATTTTCCCTCCTCTCCCATGTGATTATATTTAAAAGGCAAAAATGTAAGACTCATTTCATATTTGTCCACACAAAAGGGTACACTCAAGCAAGATAAAACCCTAGAGGGCTTTAGTTTGGGATGTTAACGGCACAGCCAGCGCAACACAAATACAGCACTCTCATCTATGCCAACATGGAGAGAGACCAGAACTCAGTGGCTGAGCCTATGGTTTACATGTAGTAGATCCCAGGTTCAATTCCTACACTTTCTGGTTAAGAGGATCAGATAGCAGGCAACAGCAAAAACCCTTGCATGAAACCCAGGTAGCCATTCAGTTTCAGTTGACAATACTAAGCTAGACAAACTAATAGAATATGTATTATATAAGCTTCCTGTGCTATTATCGTCATCCTCAGCTACCTGCCTGTCAATTTAATGCATTCCCCTGCAGCCTCTAGTACCTTTTAGCTTTTCAGCAACGATACTACATTCATGATCTGAATAGTGGACCACAGGAGGTGGAGAAGGAGGGTGGAACCGCTCTTCT
The DNA here is from genome assembly GCA_948474755.1 of Ctenosaura bakeri. Lineage (NCBI taxonomy): Eukaryota > Metazoa > Chordata > Lepidosauria > Squamata > Iguanidae > Ctenosaura > Ctenosaura bakeri. The sequence goes on along the minus strand of CAOLHI010002376.1, from coordinate 217,180 downwards.
GCCATCCTCCTGCGATGGCGTTCTTCTCGGGCCAACATCCGCTGCTTGCACTCCCACTCATAGAGATCATCTCGTGCTTGTGCAAAATCCACATGGAGGCGGCCTGTGTCCTTTTTGTCAGTGCTGGAGCCCAGTCTGATGCGATAACCTGGAGATAATGATTAGAGAAATAAACTTTGGCAGTTATTTAGTGATTTGACTCTACCTCTGCTGTCCACTGCCAACACTGAAAGGGAGGCACCAGTCTGCTCTGTCTCCAGCACTGACAGAAAATACCATGCAGCAAAACACAAGGAGCAACAACTTAGACCCAATAGTATCAATGTTCATGCTTGATACATCAAGGAACATTGTCGACTATGCTCAGTCACAGGTTTGGCTTATAAATGACTGTATCACAGTCACAGATTTGGCTTATAAATGACTGTATCACCTATGTTGCAATACAGCTACACATAGCCATACAGTTCTGAAAGTGTGAGCTTAGGGGACAGAGAGATGGTCAGGCAATAGATAGTTGCCTGTCCCTGTTAAAATTGCACCTTCTAGATTTCTACAAGGAAGCCTGTCTTCAAAAGGACCTAAGTAGGCTTTGAAAAGTTTAAAACTCATCAGATACTTTCAAGTAAGTTTCACAGAGAACAAGATTTGAGGTCAAGATTTAAAGCTATTTAATCAGTTGCATGCACGCATTCATTCATTCATTCGAAAGTGTTTCTGTATTACCTCCCAACCCACAAGGGCTCCCAAGGAAATAAACAAATAAAAACCAATTAAAACAATACAAAGGTTAAAAACACATTTTCAAAACACATTAAAATACTCTTTAAAAACTTCTAACGGTCTGAAAATAATCCTAGAACCCAGTTTTAAAACAGTGGAAACAGCAATTAAAAATACTGAATGCCATGTGAAACAACACTGTCTGGCTGCTCACCAGAAGCTTAGAAGAGATGGGGCCAGTCTAACTTCCTTGGGTAGGGAGTTCCACGGTTGAGGTGCTATTACAAAGAAAGCCCTGTTACATGTATCCACCAAACTAACTCCATGAGGTGTTGGGACATGCAACAGGGCCTCCATTGAGGATTTCAAATTTCTGGCAGACTCATACAGACAAAGGCGGTCTTTCAGATAGCCTGTTCCCAAGTCACTTAAGGTTTTGCAGGTCAACACCAGCACCCTGTAGGAAGCAAATGGAAAGCCAGTGCAGTTCTTGCAACACCGGTATTATATGATCAATAAAATGCACACCTGATACCAGTCTGGCTACTCCATCTTGCACCAGCTATAGCTTCTGAACAGCTTTCAAGGGCAGTCCAATGTAGAGTGTATTATAGCTCTTTAATCAGAGGAAAACTAGGGCATGAACCATTGTGGCCTGGTCTGTCTTCCCCAAAACTGGGTAAGGTGCTCCTGGCCACTGCAGCAACCTGGCTTCCTAGGAGCATCACTGGGTCCAAGAGCACCCCAAGCTACGAACTTCCGAGGGAGTGCAACCACATCCAGAACAGGTTGTGATCCCAATCCCAGGCAGTAGATTTTCTTACTGACCAGCAGCACTTCTATCTTGTCTGGATTAAGCCTCAGTCTACTCATTCATATCCACTTCTCTACTGCATCCAAACAATGATTCAGCACTACCACATATTTCTCAGCATCAGTTTTGAAAGAGAGAGCTGGGTACCATCAGCATGTTGATGACATCCATCTCTAAAGTTCCAGATGATATCTCCCAGTGGCTTCATGTAGATGTTAAAAAACACAGGGAACAGTATTGATCCCTGCGGAATCCCACAGACTAGTGGCCAAAATGCTGAACAACAGTCTCCCAGCACCACCCTCTGTGAATGTTCAGCCAAGAAAGACTGGAACCATGGCAAAACAACGTTCCCAAGTCTCATATCTGCCAGAAGGATACCATGGTTGGAAGTATCAAATGCTACTGAAAGATCCTGGAGGACCAACAGGGACACACTCCTCCATCAAACTCCTGGTGTAGGTCATCCGTCAACATGACCAAGGTTGTTTCTGTCCCATAACCAGATTGAATGAAGATCAGAAAGGATCCAAGTACAGTCCTCCCTCCACATTTGCAGGTTTGACATTAGTGAATTTGATTATTCGCAAGGCACACGTGTGCCTTCCCCGTCCCTATTCTCCTCCTCCCATTCCCTTGCCCCTGGCCCCAGTGCTGAGAACTCGCACCAAGCTAAAAGGAAAGGGAATAGTGGCAGTAGAAGGCTTGCGAGCCTTCCTTCTCCCCCTGCAAGCTCCCCCTTCCATTCCGTTGCATCTGACCCCAGCATGGAAAAGGCAAGGGAATGGGAGGAGGATCACGGGGGGGGGGTGTTATTCGTGGTTTTTCCACTTTTGCAAGAGCTCTATGCCCAGAACCCTCACTGTAACCCAAGAAAGTCTACAGCTGTGTTGCCACCGCTTGTTCCAGGATCTTAACTTATTTATATCTCACATTTCTTTTAGAAAGCTCTCTTTCTCCATACTGTATTCATAAGAGAGGGCAAGGATGAGAAAGTGACTGGCCCAAAGTTACCTACTGACTTTCAGGGGTCAGTAGGGACTTGAATTTGGATCTCTCAAGTTTCAATCCAGCAATCTAGCCACTATAACATCTCAGGCCAAGAAATTATCTTCCTGAGGCTCCTTTTCCATGAAACATTGCTTGCTGCATTAGAATTCTTCCTTCCTTCTTACTACAGAGAAGCTTCTTACTGGCGTTTGAAATTTTATGTTGAAATCTTTCTGGATTCATGGTACATCTTGCATGTATGGCTCTTTTAAACTATGATGGAATCATGCATTTTTCACTTCATATTAGTCAAAGTTAGGAAATCTATTGTACACACTTAACTATAAGTCTACAAATTTTAGTCTAAAAATTTACCCTGGAAACCTGGGTTGACTTATCCATGGGTCAACTCTGGTTTCCAGAGGAGTCAAAGTCAGTCCACCCAGTTCGGGGGAAAAGGAAGGAGAAGCCAAGGCTGCCAAATAGACCCTAGAACCTGCCTCTGCACACCCCAAGCCAAAGAACTTAAAAATTCTGGCAGGAGTAACTATTGTTCATCCTAAAGGCTGGATGGATAAGAAAGGAACTAAACTGTGGCTGCACAATGTGTGGGGCAGGCAATCATGCATGGGACTCAGAACACACTCATCACTATTGGTGTGGGATATATTTTACCCTTGACTTACCCTCATAGCAAGTTCTGTAATTCTGTGCCCAAAATTTGCCCTTGACTTACCCATGAGATAAAGTGGAGTATATATGATATTCCCAGTTGCTATCTACTGTCTGGATCAACAGTTCACTGTAATATGAAGTTAAAACTTCCTTAGTCAGATAGAACTGAAATGTTATTATCACATGCATTCTTGGAAAATGGAATAAGATGAAACAGATGTGGTGGCACGTGGCCTCTGTAGATGAAAATAATTACCTCTGGGACCAAAGCACGAACAAGGAATACCTACCAGACAGGTAGATAGCTTTGTCTACCATGTATTCCTCAGCAAAACGAATGTGGCAAAAATGCTTTTTACTCTTCCGAAGGGCTATAATCTCTCCGCACTGCTCAAAAATCTCTACAATTGTCTCTTCTGTCCCATTTTCTGGCAGGCCTCCAACAAATACTGTCTTGCATCCTGGAGGTCTTTCCCTTGTAGTGGGAGGAGGAAGATCTAAGAACAGCAAGGAATATGATACAGAAGCTCACCACAAGCAGAAGGCATTTGGTATTCATCTACTACTTGACAACAACTGCTATGCATTCATATTTAAGTGTCAGAAGGCTCAGCCAACTCAGCTGTGCCAGGCACAGTTATCCTCTGCTTTAAAATACAGGAAGCTTAGATCTTTCTACCACAGTGTAGTTTTCAAAGCAAAAAAGATCCTTTTCTTTATTTGGTGACAGCTCATTGATGAATTACTGCTAAAGATAAACTGCATGAAGTATATGCCAACAAATGCACACATTCATCGCATATAACCCTGAGAAGAACACTACTACCATTATAGTAGCAGGAAATGAGTGTTTTTGTAAGTTTACTTGGCTTTCTATTCATTATGGCCGTGCAGATCGTTATAGCTGATGCAAACCTAAATTTCCATTTAGAAAATGTTTCCTGACTTCATTGGTCATTCTGTGCTGCATGATCAACATTCCTAATGCATTTCTTAGTTCTTCAAAGAATACAGAAGTATTAACGAATTCTTTATTTTTATTTTTAGTTTTAGTTTAGTTTATTTTTCTTGCTATAGACTCCTCTCCTAATGACTCCCAGGACCCCTGAGAACATTTTTAAAACAGAGAGGAATTAATCAAAATAGAAGGTAGTTTAGAAACACTAAGGCTGAGTTCTGGAAAGTTATTCCTCTACCTCATTTTACCAAATGACATTTTAAGACACAGCACTGATACTTAAATTCACTCGGCTATTTTGTTTCTCATTAAACTATCACTTAAGCGCACGGCAGGGGTGATACAAACACGATCATCCTCTTTTTTAAGGACACAGAGTTGTTGGTGCTCCCACAGAGGTGGCTCTAGTCACCTCTAACAGAGCATTCTCTACATTTACCTAGCTAAGCTACTAAAAACAATCTTTCCACAGATTTTTATGCCATCAATAGTCAGACTTCCCCACTGGATTCTCATCAATAACCATTACTAAGCCTAACTTAAGAATGGAGAACCTTTAAAATGCACATTTGTTAGTGGTAGTTATGTGCATTCAAGTGATTTCTGAATTAAGGCATCCCTATAATGGGGTCCTCCTGGCGAGATTTTTTCAGAGGGGTTTTGCCTTTGCTTTTTTCTGAGGCCAAGAGAGTCTCACTTGCCCAAGGTCACCCAATGAGCATTTCCTTGGTCTACAGGGTTGTAGTCCAACACTCAAACCACGACACTACTCTAGCAGAAAGAATGTCTCTAGCACTCAGAGACAAATTCACACTCTTATCTCTAGCGAGTGACAGTAAGATAAATGTTCCTTTATTTACAGAGAGAAAGGCAAGAGTGATTGTTCCAGACCCTTCTCTGCATGGACTATGCAGTCATCTCCTCTCTGTACAGACATGCAGTACAAATTGTGCCTTACTCTTCATATAGAAAAGGATCACAATTACATCAAGGTCTGGGATGGCAGGGCTCTGTGATGCAGGGGCCTGCCTCTCATGTTATCTGACCCAGGTGACCTGGAAGGCAAGCTGGCTGAGGGGGTTAAAACAATTCCCCATTCCTTTCCCCATCTCATCTCTATGGAACTGAATTATTACAGTAAGACTCACTTGGGTTAGGTGGGAAGAGTGTGCAACTTTTGCAGTGAATGATCTCTTTAGCCACTGGCATATCTGATGGGATCGGTGGTGGCACCATTCCCAAGCCAGGCATCAAGGGATTAATTGGTGGGATCCCTGTCATTATTCCAAGGGCAGGGTCAAAGTCTGAAAGAGAGAAACCAAGAATCAAGATTATTTGAACTGCAACCATTAAAGAATTCCTAGCAGGATTTGAAACAGATTACATCAGAGATTTTTAAAGCTTAGGGTAATAACTCCCAGCAGATCCAGCGGAGAGCACAAAAAATTAACTTTTCCCATCTCTGGGTTGTATCATTAAAATCAAAAGTTCAATGTCTTGAAAGATGCCAGGGACAGCAAGGCTGCTTAGCAGCACAAGGCTATCTGGTAAATCTCAGTTCTTATTTTGAAGGAAACTAAAGATTGGGAACATACTAAAAAAAAAAAGACATCTCAAGGCCTATTACTCCATTGCAAGGATAGCCTCACCTCCTTTTTATTCCACAGACAAAATGACAGCCACACATGCCAACAAACTGAATGCTGACACAGGCATCACTCTTACCCTCTTCCATCCCTGAACTTCATACAGGCTCCCTGTCTCTTTAGTTGTAAAAAGCTACAGAAATAAATCTGTTAATTTGTCAACTTATTTTTAAATGAAAACATTAATTGCAGGAACCAGGAGGAGAGAAGTTATCTTACAGGTTGGGAGAGGAATCAGAAGTGTCACAGTCAAATTTTGTTTCAGACTATTCAGACTACACACATCACCCACCAGGAGCTTAACATTAGAGAGAGAAAGGTGCTGCCAAAGTAGTCTTGGGTCCTTCTTCATCTCATGTTTTTACAGCCAACAGCTCACAACGGACACAGGCAACAAGGAGGATCATTTCTGCCACACCAACTTTGGGTCTCATTCCACAGATTACATGTAAAAAAAGCCAGCTGCATTCAGGTGCCATAATGAACCATGGTTTACTATGATAAGAATGAGCTGACCCTCTCATATGCTTACACTACCCTCTCCTCTTCTTATGTTGCAACTTTTTCTTCCACTTTTGATTACTTGTGGGTTGTCATGTTGTCCAAACTTAACAATGTTTTGGTTAATCTTAACTATGTTCTGTTTGAAACAAACCAGCTTCACACCATGATTAAGGGCCTTTCCGCACTACACTGTTATAGTGCTATTATTCCACTTTCAACACCCTGTGGAATTCTGAGGTTTGCAGTTTACTGAAGCCAAAGGTGTCCCTCTCAAAATTGCAAACCCCAGGCTTCCATAGAATGTTGAAAGTGGAATAATAGCACTATAACAGTGTAGTACAGAAATGGCCTCAGATATCACACTAAACTGTGGTTAATTTTTTAAAAAAGGAACAAAAGCTTCCAATCTCCTCCCTACAGCTGCATGGAAGTGGGATGGAGGGTATGTGAATGTGGTAGAGGGGAAACTGGTAATATATTTGCATCACCACAAAACATGGTTTATTGTGATATGTGAAAGCAGCTGTTGTATACTCCATTTGTGTTCATTAAGTATATATATTCAAAGATTGAAGTGCTCTAAATTTTAACAAAGACCTCCAGCACATTCGAAACCAAGTGTACTCAGGCTTAGAAATGGCCAAAATGGCTCACTAGATATAAAACATCTAGTGTGACTTCTGGGCTCTGAATATGAACACCCATAAGAACTGAAGTTGAGCCATGCTGGTTCAGACCAAAGGCCTAACTATTCCAGAATTCTCTTTAAAGAGTGACATCACAGGTGCTTGTAGGAAGTCCACCAGCACAAGATGGGTGCAACTGTACCCCTTTTGCATTTGACAACAATTGATAAAGAGTTTAAGTCTGATACTAAAAGTGATATATAGCCATCCAAACTAGCAGCCACTGATGGCCCTAACCTCTTTCAAAACCATACAAATTGGCAGCTATCATGGCTTCCTATGGCAGTAAATCCCATCCCACAAATCAACTATTGGTTGTTTGCCACATCAAAAAGCCCTACAGGACTTTAAGCTGTCCTCTCCTCAGCAGGGGAGGATAAATTAAATTAGGGTGCACAGCACTTTGCATACCCAAATCATTGCAAAATCACCAGCACCAAAGCCCTCTGACTGAAAATGTTTCACCACTGTAGCAAGTGACTAGATAACAAGTATCATTGGAATGATGCCAATGTTCAACTACTTGTTCTATTAGCACTTGCCGCATGAGCATGTATACCACAACAAATTGTACCATCTCATGCAGAAATACTTTACTGAAGAACATGTGGCTCTCTAGACATCGATGAACTTCTGTCATGCCTCATCTCTTACCAAGGTAGCTAGGGCTGATGAAAATTTAAATACAATAACACCTGGTTGGCTACAGGTTCCCTAGCATACTCTAGAGATTTCTAAGGTGAATGTTGTGGGAAAGTTGAGTAGGGGGAACAACAATCATCACACCAAAAGAAAAATGCAGTAAGTATACATGCAAGTTAAAAATTAGATAACCACTCTTGTGAGTAAAAAAAACAAAATCTTTTGTGTCTACAGAACAGGGCAGGCAGGCAGGCAGGCTGACTGACTGACTTCCTTCCTTCACTTGACAGCCTCTTCATAGCACAATATGGATGGGTAAGAAAAGTGAAACTCTTGGACACACTGGCAAGACTTCTTTCAGAAGAACACATATGGCCTTCTTAATATGTTGGTGCAGAGATTCTTTCCACTTGGAAAGCAGGGCTACATCCTTCAGGATATGGCTGCCAAGCATTCTATGAATCTGAACTCCACCCCACTCTCCACAATTAAGCTTGGCAGAGACAATTGTGGACCAAGAACACTACCTACCAGGCAAAAGAGGATCTCCTGCTATTCCCACTGGTGCCATTCCCAAGTTATTCATGGCAGTGGCCCATGCTGTTGGGTCAGACATGCCTAGATCCACGGGAGGTGAATCAAGGCTCAAAGTTTGGATGCTGTCTGCAGAGAGAGTGATTAATACACAATTACTTGATCATGAAAAAAAAACTTTTGGAGTCATTTTAAAATGATTGTTCTTCAAGTTTGGGATCTTTCTGGGTAGTGGCAGTGCTTATCAGAATGGTATGGAAGAAACTCATAATCTTTTCAAACCAAAGAATTTGACACAGCACAAATTAGCCTGCCTTTCCATCATCCTACCCCCACCTACTGAGGTCTTATTCATTGCAGAATCACAGCTCTGAGTATAAAAGCCCAGACCTCAAAATAGAACCTCACTAGCACTTATGGTTCCAACATGATCTGCAGATGGCAGCTGCACAGCCCCTAAAAAGCCTAGGCCATGATCCAAGGAAACACCCGTGTGTTATTTCCATGCCCAAAGGCATTTGGCAAAATTCTTTCAACTGAGCTCTCTCACATACATGACCTGATTTTTAAACTCTCTTTAAACAGTCCCTCCTGCCACCTCAAATTTCACAAGTCATCACAAAGTCTGATGCAAAAACAGCTTAAAATGAAATGCAGATACACATGAATAAAACTGTACAGTCTTCCCTCTACATTCATGGGTTTGACCTTAGAGAATTTGATAACTCACAAAACACATACCTGCTCCCTGCATTTTCCTCCTCCCATTCCCTTGCATTCCTCACTTCAGGCCTGCCAGGCTTGTGTTTAAAAATGGATTTTTTTTTTTCTTTTTGGGTGAGCAAAGCCCCCTCCATTGCTGGAGGTGAGTCCTCTCTCCCATGTGGCTGTGCTTTCTGCTGTGTAATGGCAGGTGCTCTCTTTGCTCCTGTCCCTCCCTTTACAAGATGGCCACCGGAAGTAACTAGAAGGGGAAGAATTGTGCTCTTCTCTATTCGAGAGGAAAGTACTGGTAAGCCCCTTACTGTGTCTTTTCTTTTTTCCCACCCCCCAATGCTGGGGCCAGAGGCAAAAGAATGGGAGTGGGGAGATCTGGATGGGAATTGTGGGGTGGGAGTTATTTGCAATTTTTCCACCTTCACGAGGGTACTATGCCCCAAACCCTTGCAAATGTGGAGGGGCTACTGTATAGCCAACAAGGCTGTTTCAGTTCTTGCACTAAATACCCAAATTGCTAGTAGGAAATGCAGCTTCAAAAGAACCTCACCACTAGTCCAAACAATAAGAATTGTGATGCTCACTGTAGCCAGGAGTTTAAAATCCCAGAATCTTCCATCCTGGCTGGGAAATTATAAAAGCTGTGGTCCCATAAGTTATGTTTTCAAGCTCTGTCTCAGAGGTATGCCTTGTTCTGCAATTTTGCGTATGCATTCCTGAGCTACTCTTCTGCACTAAGCTCTGGCTGGGAAACCCCAGGACTTTGGAGGAAAAAGAAGGCAGAATTTGCAAATCTAAAGTCTCCCCAAATTACTTAAAGACACCAAAACTGCCTTCCCAAGCAGAATCAGTATAACAAATATGATATGCTTTGCTACTGCATATCCAACCTGATCAACAAAAATAAACTCACAACATACAGATTCATCCTGACTCAGGCACGTATCCAGCTATGACGCACTGACTAGTGGGTATCAGGTGACAAGTAACAGAAATCCCAGAACCCAAGGCTCCTGCATGGAAGGACCTAGAAACAAACCTTTTTCCACTCGGAGAGACAGCCTCTGTTGCCACCCTTGGATCACAAGTGACCAGAAAACAATTTGCCAGCAAGAAACACACCATCCTGTTCTGTATACACACATCCCAACCTACCTGGATGCATATTTACCCGCTTTCGTTTCTGGCTTGCCTCACTTTCATTTTCAGAAGGATGAACCCTGTTATTATATGGCAGGGTTTTGCTATTGCCATGGTCAAAGGGCAGATGGTCTAGCCCTAAGAAGGAGAGGAAAAGGAAGAGATCATTACTTATGGAAAAGGAAGAAATCATTACTTATGGTATTTTTGTATCACCCCAGCTGTCTATGTCACCAGTGTTGATTGAGTGTTTAGTCTTCTGAACTGGGACCTGGGCCAGTCATTTAAACTTAGCCTGACCTATCTCACAGGATCGTTGTTAAGATTACTTAACAAAAACAAGCAAACAAGCTCAGCCCCACAAGTCTGTGAACAACACCTGGTCAAGGATGTTTTCACAGACCCAGCTCACCTATTTTGGATTAACTGAACTTCAGTCAGGAACAGCATTTTAGCTTTTTTCTTCTCTTTTCTCACTTCACAAGAATCAGGAAGATTCAAGAACAAGCATTCTTACATTAGGCCCCCAACAAGAAAAATCCCCAAGCAATACGGGGGGGGGAGGGAGAGAGGAGAGGAGAACATTTACCTTCTGATATTCTCCTAGGGAAGAGGTTGGCAAATGGAAACTGCTAGAATAGATACAGTCTAAAGAAGGGGCACTATTATCTCCCCAGCTGGTTAGTCTATTCTCACTATCTAATTCCCAAAATTGCTTGTACAAATTGGTGAAAGAAGAGAGCAAGAGAAAGAGATAGATATAAGGGGATTTTGAAAAAGTGCAAACTCTGCATGATCCTTTATACAGTAGGCCCTTGGTATCTACTAGGGTTTGGTTCCAGGACCCCCTGTGGAAACCAACATTCGTGGACGCTCAAGTCCCATTATGGACAGTGGTGTAGTAAAATGGTGCCCATTATATAAAATGGCAAAATCAACGTTTCTTTGTGGATTTTTTTTTAATATTTTTAAGCCATGGTTGGTTGAATCAGTAGTTACAGAATCCACAGATACAGAGGGCCGACTGTATAATTATGTATTAAGCGTACATTATGCATTTCCACTGAAAATATTAGTTATAGATGTAAACAACAACAAAGAAAGGAAACTACAAAGAAAAAATAATTAAAAGGTTAACAAAAGCAATTTTAAAATACATCGATAAAAAAGAAGAACAGCACACACCAGTTAAAACCTACTTCACCTAACAAGACAAGCTTAAAAGACAAGAATATCTCCTAGTAAAAATGTTAAGAGTTAGGCCAGGCTCTTTTTGCAAGAATTGCCAGAGCCCCTCTCCTGCTTTCCTGCCAAATGTGCCTCTGACAGTGGTGAAAAAGAAAGCAGGACCACTCCCAAGAGTCTTAAAACCTTGGGAGGCTCAGAAGGGATAACACAATCCTTGAAATAGACTGGTCTTATAGGTCATAATCATCATATTGGATTGTACCTTGGAAAGTGTTACTAACCAATTAAATTGTTGCAGCAAGAGAATTGCAAGCCTCCAGAGTCAGTCCTGCTAAACAGCATTCTGAATCACTGGAAGTTTCTGAACTCTTTTCAATACCATACAGAGTATATTATAAACTAACATTTTTACCCAGCGTTGCCGGGGATTTTATTTTCCTCTTAAGAACTCACCAAACTGTATTCTCCAGTACCTGTAACTTTTCAGTATATTTCCCAATGCAATCTCTATTCAGAGTTATTTACATACACAGTTTGGGTTCCTGACAAAATACACTTCCCTCCTCCTTGCTGCTAGGCCTCATCTCCACAGCAACCGGTCTATTCCAGTACCTGTAACTTTTCCTCATATTCCCCAATGGAATCTGTATTCAGAGTTGTTAACATAACAGAAGTTCGGTTTCGGAGGGAACACACTGCTCTTCTTTTTACTGCTGGGCCTCATCTCCATAGCAACCGGCCTGAGGCCCAAGAGCTCTCCGCCTGAGAATTCTAAATGCTTTTCCCTAAACTGCCAACCCCGGGATTTCTATAGAATCTTCACAGCCAGCTGATCATATGAGGTCTTCTCACCTCACACAGCCAATTGTATGAGGTCTTTGCCTGCCTGACGCACACGGACAAATTCACAGACAAATTTTGACTTTTATGTAGTAGACAGGATGAAACTAAACCACATAAGCTAACCCTATAACCCTTAAGACATTTTCTCAATCTTTTAAATCATGCATACCTTTTTAATAGCTGAATATAAGAACTTAAGGTGCTTTCACAATGTGAATGAACCTCTTCAGACAATTTCAAAATCATCTTAACAGGAACTTGCTCACTGATTACAACTGACACCACAGTGCTGAATACCTGCCATGTAAATCTAAACTGTAACTTCGTTTTATGGTGTTGAAATAATTATACTGACCATTTCCCCCAAACTAAAGTCATCCACATGTTTTTGACAACTCCTATTATCCCCAACTACAGGCCATGCTGGCTATGGCTGATGGGAGCCACGCTCCAAGACATCTGCAAGTACCTGACTGTTTATTAGTTACATTTATATCTCACCTTCCCTACAATGAGCTCAAGAATGCTGCACTAGGCTCTCTCTACTCCCCACTTTATCTTTACAGCAATCCTCATAGGTAGATTAGTTTGTGAGAGAAAGTGAGTGACCAGCCTCAGGTCATGCAAGGAGTTTCATGGCTCAGTGAGGAGAATCTGAAGTCCCAGTGCAAATCAAATTTGGATCTGCCATGTCCTAGTTCCACACCTTAACCAGTAATCCATACTAACTCTCAGGTTGGGGGAGTTTGACCTTGGTAGACCAGTTCTGAAAGCCTGGTTTCAATTTAACCTGAATACCTACACACTTAAAATTCAGTTCTGATTCCAGGAAATATATCTATCTATCCCAAATCATACATATACAAAGAGAGCCTAGTACAGTCAGCCCTCCACATTTGCAGATTTGACTTTCACAGAACTGATTATTTATGAGTGTCTCCAACCTCTACCATTCCCTCACCTCAAGTGCTTCTTTTCTGGCAGAACCTTCCCACTTGACAGCTACGATCAGGCCATGCAACCCTTTAAAAACCCTGCCTCTGGTATTCCTCCTCCTTCTCCACCAGCTGCTGCCCGTCCAACTAAGAACGGATTGCAGCACCATTTCTCAGCACCATAAACACTCCTGCAATGCCTCCACAAACACCCAAGGAAAGAGATAAGTGGAGAAGAAGTATAGGGCCATCATGCCCAACCACCCCCTTTCCCTCTTCTTTCCCTGTTCTGGTTTGAACCTTGAGTGCCTGCTGTCCTCACTGTGCCTCAGTCCTGTTCCCACAGACATAGACACACACACACACACACACACACACTTTGATATTTGTGGTTTTTCCACTTTTGGGGAGATTTGTGCCCCTAAACATAGCACTGTGGAGGCCAACTGTACTTCAAAGCATCAAAAGCCGTAAGAAATTGTGTTAAAAGTTTCACAGATATCCAGATCTGTGCTTTTCAGTGAAAAGAAGTCCTCACCTACATAGTTTACAGCACAGGCAGAAGCAGAAGAAAGGAACAATTCTGACAGGGTCTTTTTTGGAGCAAGCATAGAAATATCTCTTGTGGCGACTATGGTCCAGGGCTGTAGCTACAGGGAGTGGGATGAAGGCACTGCCTCCCGTAAGAATTCTGCCCCTCTATGAAATTTTCTTTCAATCCCAAGTTTCTTGCCTGTGGTCATATCACTTCTTGAATATATCTGCCTCTTGATGACAGAACTTTATTTGACTCCTGATGGTGTCAGGTGTTAAACCCTACACTAATCCCAAATCCCTAATGAGAGGAGCAGCAATGAGCCTCAGCTATCCCAGAGATTGCTGGCTAGCCTTGGGCAGAATGAGAAACATTTATGAGAGAATTCTCAGCGTAGTTGAGTTGCATTTCCTGCACTTGAAACCAAGGCTGCAGTAGTAATAACGGTCTCTTCTTCCAACACATGGCAAAACAAACAAACAAACTTTGAAGAAGAGATGTTCCAAGGGTAATTGTAATGTTTGGTTAATGTATTTTTTAGAAAATACATTAGGTATGTATTATGTATTATAATGTATTTTTAAGATGAGAAATATTCAAGATTATGCTGGAGAGGATGTCAAGAAATTGGTACATATATGCATATGTGGTGGAGCTGTAATAAGATAAGGGAATTTTGGCTAAAGGTTTTTAAAGAGATAAAAGAGATAACAGGAGTTGAGGTACCAGTATGTCCAAATATAGGGTTGTTGTCTATTTATAATAAGATTGAGTGTACCCAGGTAATGAAGGAATTAATAACAAATTTGTTAACTGCAGCGAGATTAATAATAGCAAAAAAATGGAAAACAAATGAAAAATTTCAAATAGAGGAATGGTATAAAGAAGTGTGGAATATTGCAATCAATGATAAATTAACATGTAGAATTAGATTTATGAAAGGCTTAGTAAAAGGGAATGATTTTGAAGAAATTTGGAAAATATTTTTGGAAAAAGCTTTGATAAGAGATGGTAAAGCTACCCTTTCACAAGAAGAATGGCAATTTTGGAAAATGGATTAAATAAAAAGTTGGCTCTGGGGGGTGGGTTTATTCACCTTTTTTTGTGATAATAATGTGGTGTTTTGTTTAAATTGGAGTTGAGTTGTTTAATTTTGTAAAACAAAAAACAAAAAAAACAAAAATAAAAAATAAGTTAAAATATAATCGGCTTTGGGGAGTGGGTTTACCTTTAGAGATAGTTTAATATGTTCAGTAAAAAGATTATATTTAGTAATAGCATTAGATTAAATTTAAGGGAAAAATATAGAATTAAGAATGATATTACTATAATAATAATGAGTATAATGAGAATAAGAATTAGAGATAGGTAATAAAAATATATAAGTACTCTGATATAGAATAAGCTGGATAAGTTTTTGATTGTAAATATATAAGAGAGAAATAATAATGTAAGTTTGCTTTTGGTTGAAATCTTTTTGTTTTACTATTAGTTGTATCACATGGTGTTTTATTTTTGTGTTTGTGTTATCCTTTTTTCTTTCTGCATAATCAATAAAATAAAAAAATTATTTAAAAAAAATAATAATGTATTTTTAAAAAATACATTAACCAAACCTCTCCAACTCTGGATAGATAAAGGGCTTTCTATTATAATTACTACTTAGAAACAAGAAGTGAGTGCATTGGCTGTCAAATATTCAAAAAGCCTTAGTACATAACCAATGCGCTACATTTAGCTTCACAACCCCTGTACACAGACTTGCTACATATTAACAATTTTAAAAAATAGTTATTTTGTATAAATATGCTTTATCACACTCAAACTAATACTTAACTATTAACTATTACATTCAGACTATTACTTAAGAAGTGAGATACAATTAATGTGTTTAGTCCTTAAGACAGCAAGATACCTTGGTTACTTTTGCTGCAACAAACTAATGCACTTAATATCCACCAGCGGACATTACCACTCAAAAAGGGAAAATGCGACCAGGAGCTGACTGCCATATAACACTGTCCTACAGAAAAAAATGTACAAGGCAGCATGACCAGGAGAAAGTTACCACAAAGCCATGGGGTACACTTACTAAAGTCCAGGCACAGCATAGAAATGTTACCTTTTGGACTGTAATTTCCAGAATCCCTCAGCCAACCACATTGCTGGGGGACATGTATCTACTCAGAAGTTATTAAAATTTCCACCAGCCTACACAGTACAGCCAATGGTGCGAGACAATGGGAGTTGCAATAAACCAGCATCTGAAAGGCTACCTTTCGCATCCCTAATATAGCAATATCAATGTGCATATGTGTGCACAAAGTCACCTGACAACTTATGAAGACCACATGAATTTCATTTCATGTTCAGAGATTTGCCGCTCTTTTCCTCTGAGGCCAAGAGAGTGTGACTTACTCGAGGTCACCCAGTGGGTTTCCATGGCCCAGTGGCATAGAAACCCTGATCTTCCAGAGTCCTAGAGTTCTAGGTTCCAGAACTCAATCGCTACATCACACTGGCCCTCCACAGCTCCAGGTATGGGAGTTCAACACAGTCAAAACGTTAGAATCTAACTGCCTGTGTTCTCTAGTTGCCCTCTATTGCTAAGCAGGGAATGAAAAGAAAGCACAGTACCTGAAATATGATGGCTGGACCTGGAGGCCCTTATTGGCTGGATAACAGTACATGTGAAAGAGATCTAGAAGTCTTGGTGGGCCACAAACTGAACATGAATCAGCAATGTGATGCAGCAGCCAAGTAAGCCAATGTGATTCTTGGTTGCATCAATAGGAGTAACAATAGAGCCACTCTATTCTTTGGTTAGACCTCATCTGGAATACTGTGTCTAGTTCTGGGCACCTCATTTCAAAAAGGATATTGACAAGCTGGAACATGTCCAGGGGAGGGTGACCGAACTGGTGAAGGGTCTGGAAGCCATGCTCTATGAGGAGCAGCTTAGGGAGCTGGGGATGTTTAGTCTGCAGAAGAGAAGGTTGAGAAGGGACATGATAGCCATGTTTAAATATTTGAAGGGATGTCATGTCGAAGTGGGCTTGTTTTCTGCTGCTCCAGAGACTGGGACAAGGAGCAATGGATTCAAGCTACAAGAAAGGAGATTCCAACTAAACCTCAGGAAGAACTTCCTGATGGTTAGAGCTGTTTGGCAGTGGAATATGCTGCCTCAGAGTGTGGTGGAGTCTCCTTCTTTGGAGGTTTTTAAGCAGAGGCTGGATGCCCATCTGCTGGGAGTGCTTCAGTGTGGGTTCCTGCATGGTAGGGGTTGGACTGGATGGCCCCTCTGGTCTCTTCCAACTCTATGATTCTATTTCCAATGGAAGCGCATTCAGGAAACAGCACAGCTATTTAAAATCAGTGATGAAAGAACTAGCATTTAAAAATTACCAGCCTCATGCTGCTTGGCTACAAGATAGAATGTTGTGATGACCATGTGATTACAGGTTGTGGTCTACAAAAACGTGCAAAGAAAATAGCACCAAGGGGTTTAGCTAGATGACCAGTTCAAGTTCTCCTTATATTCACAGATCAACTACAGACAGTTCTAATTATTTTATGCCAGCTTAATTGTGTCATGGTTTTTCCAAAAAAGAAAAAAATAACATGGAAATATAGCTTCATATTGATAATCAGGCTAAGTTGTAGAGTTGTAGGCACTCATAACCAATAGAATGATCACACACTAGCACATGGTTTAAACCAGAGATAGAGAGCTTGTGACCCTCCAGGCTGTTCTTGAATTGTACTCCCTATCAGCCCTAACCAGGAGTCAATGGTCAAAGGGCAGGAAATGTTGCTGAGGTCCAGGCTGTAACCCAACAGTATCTCAGGGCCAGACATTCCCCACTCCTGAAATAAATCGCACAAGCATAAACCATGAAGCAATCAAAGATATAAAATATGCCTGGAGAAAGTGCCATTTAAAAATACATTACTCTGCACTTATCTAGATATAGACAAACTGTTTTAAAGAACCTAAAAGACAGACAAAAATGCAGACAGCCATGTTAAACTTAAAAACTAAAATTTTAAAAAGCAACATCAGCCTTATATCTTTAATGGGGTCAGCTGTAAGTTACTCAATATTCAGTTAACTTGCAACTGATATGGTATTCTCTTTCAATGAGGGGAATGAAATAAATTCAGTATCCTTCAACACAAAAATATTAAAGAGGCTTCCAGAACTTTAAAATCAACATATTTATCACAGCATGGCCCTTTGTGAACTACAACCCACTACATCAGGTATATGGAATGTTATTCAGAATTTCAGGTATACATGTAGTACACATGAGTGAGACTGCAAACACTGAAGACAGAGGGAAATGAAATGCAAAAAGTACTGACAGTGAAAATCATTAACACTGGCCATTCACAAATCTGTTGATGATCACAAAAGCATCTTGAAACCAACTGCAATCAGTGACAAAGAAATATTAGGACAACTGTTGTCCTTTAATATTTTCAAAAGGACAATAAAACTGCTTTTTCATCACACACAACCTAAGGGTGTGATTTTGTACCCACTTATTTGAGAGTAAATCCCACTAATGCTAATTCTAACTAGGCATGCATAAGATTGCAATGTAATTCAATTAGACCAACTAGAACATGCAGAATCAGCAATTTTATAGTTCTCACATATCACAGACTGGCCTTCATCACAAGCTGAATTTTCAGTGTTCCTCTCCTCTTGTTTTTTGTTTATAAAGAGTTCCATGGAGTTTAAAAACTAGCTCACTATTTTGTGACTTTCAAGTGTCCCTAACAAACATATTTATGTTGTTGCAGCTGTTTGGGTTTGCTATTACTACTAATGGCAGTTTACTGATTCTACCCGATTCAACTCAAAGGTTGTAGGCAAAAACAGATTGGCTTGTACAGACTAATAAAAGAGCCACCTACACATACAGTTTCATCTTCCAAACTGCAGTATTACATACTACTACATAGTAGTGAGATAACTTATTGCATATTAGAACCTACAAACATTGCAGAAATGTCATGCCACATATTTCCTTTACCAGACACATCAAAGATGAATTATGGGATTAAATATTAAATATTAAAATTAAGAAGCAAAAGTGCTTAACAATTGTAAATAGATGCAGAGGGCGAAAATAACAATGCCTAGGTTTCAGACTTTGGGCCCCTGAAAGATAATTTTACTCTTCAATGTTTGTTAATCCCAAAGTCTTTCCCTATCAGCAATGACAGCATAAAGAACAGATTTTAATCTCCAGTTTGAATTGATCTCAATTATGTTTCAGAAATTTATGTTGTTCATTTATTTCCATTACACAGAAACTTCAGAGAGGGTCTATTTGCCCACAGCTCACTTGCACATGGAAGTGGTTTGCTTCTACTTCAGCTCCCAGCTAGCTATAAAAATGAAAAATATTACTCATACATGTAAATAATTCCTATTCTGCATGAATAATGTAACTGCTTTTTAAAATGCTTCTAAATCCTTTCTGAAACACATTTCAAATGGCTAAGAAACAGATTAGAAAAATACTGAACATTATTTTGAACCTCCCCTCCCAAGGACAGGTCTTCTGAAATTTCAGAGCAGACCTAGAACTTTACAACCAGGAACACAGCATTAAGAAGATAATTGAAATTATAGAATACACTATGGATTTAATCCAACTATTCCACATTTAACTATGCTCTTACTAATCCAAAAAAATCCAGGAGCTCAGACTCAGCAGTAAACTTGGCCGCGAGTACTCTGGCTGGAGTACTGACCTCAATTCACTGTTGCAGTCTGTTAATTTAGCTCTATACCCTTCAATTAATGTTGCTTATAGCACACATATTGCTGCTCACACCTCCTGCGGTGAAGCTCAAGACTCCAAAATTCACACTGTACCTGTGAACTGCACCAAAAACATAGTTAGCTGAATGTTCTTCAATGGAAGTGTGAATTATCTGCCTGCGCACTTTTCTGCAATACATATATACAAAGCAGCATCACAGTTCAGTCTATGTGTGACGCATCTGCTGTGCTGGACCTCCTGAACAAATCAAGTGCCAGCAACAACAGTAAAAAGAGAAGAGCTTAACGTCAACAAAGCTACCATGCAAGAAACTGGAAACGCTGGGATGCTAAGTAGGAAAGGAATGGAACTTTCTTTTAAAAATACACCACTGCCCACTACTGCAACTGTTCCCATCAGTTACAAATTAGTGACACTTAAGAGAATGAATCCTGGGCATCAGGGTGAGATGGCCAAATAACAGGTGGTGAACCAATTAACAGCATACTCATCTGTGAATCTGTAAAGGATTTCAGTCGTCGGATCACTGAGAAACGGCATGCAGTTGGCAAACCCCAATCTCGCTGGCTGCATGCCTTGCAAGCAATCATCTTAGCACGTAAGCTATACCATACCATTACTCAGCTGCTCTGAAAATCAAGCACCTCTTTGTTCTGAAAGGGTTCACTGAAATCAACATTCATCTCTCCTCCTCATATTTTTTGCCCACTTATTTTATTTATTTATTTCAAGTGTATTGGACAAAAAAAGTCAAACTTAAATATAAGCTAGAAATTTGGCAAGAGAATTAATTACAACTGTCTACTCTCTTGAACAGCAAGAAGTTGTACAGGTGGCCAGTGCAAGGCACCCCTACTATAACCATGAATCATACACATCAGGGTTTGAGAACCTCTGTCTCTCCAGATGTTTAAACTAGAGCTCCCATAATTAATCACTACTGGTCATGCTGGGTGGTGGTTACTCTTCCCCATCCCCATCTTACATACATCTTTATCAACAAGACAAGGTGAGAGGGTGATGTGTAGCATACTCATCAAGTGTTTACTGTATTATATTTATAGTGATTTTAGTCAGTTTCCTTCATTTGAGATCATCTTGGAAATATTTTAATGAAGAGTGGTTCAAAAATCTGTAACCATAAAATCAATAGGGTCTCTGCACGTAGATTTGATTAGCAGGATTCCAGTCACAGAGAAGAAGCTGTAATGGTACATGGGATGATGTATAGTACCTGAGCATGGAACACTACAGCTCAATCAGAGAGAACATGCTTGCATGCACAAGATACCAGGATCTATCCTCTATTACCTCCAAATAAGTCTAGAAAACTTCTGCCTGTAACCCTGGTGAGAGGCATATGAGTCAGTGCCAACAACACTAGACTAGATGAGCAAACAGTCTGGCTGACTACAAGGCCAGTTCTTATGCATCTCATCTTCCAATGAAATAAACTCATATGGACACGACAGCATGGCATATCCAATAGTACACTGAACAAACACAGTCCTACACATAAAACAATTACATGTGTAGAAATACATGTGAGCAACATACAGTGGCTACTTCCAACTTATGGCAACCCCAAGGAAAGATTTGTTCAGATGGGGTCTGCCTTTGCCTCCCTCTGAGACTGAAAGAATATGACTTGCCCAAGGTCACCAAGTAGGTTTCCATGGCTGAACAAACATTTGAACCCTGGTCTCCAGAATCACGCTCAAACCACTAGACCCTGGCCGAGAAATTCTAGCAACTGTTGTAATCCAAAAAGATAGCTTTTCTACCTCTGCTTTTTTTTCGAAAAATGAAAGATACTAGGCACAAAATACTCTCAGAAGTCATGCCAGCTACTCTTTCTTTTTGAAAATCAATTCATTGCTAGTCATGAAGACACCATCTTACAACAAGCAAACTATGTGAAGAAATCATGAAGCAAAGGCTGAACAGCGTGGGCTGAGCTCTGAAGAATGACAGTATTAGCAATTCACGCTGATGAAATATAACATGGATACACCCCTCCCACAGTATTACACCGTATCCCATCTCTCCCTCAAGTGAGTATACATGGTGCTTTAAGCTCACTATGTTATCCTTACAACAGTCCTGTGAGGTAGAATAGAATGACTGGAAGAGGGAAAACTAGTCTAAAACACCTAAAGACATCTACATCAAAGAAACCGATCTTATTACCCTCTTTCTCTTTTAATCCCGACCAGAACCAGCATGGTGTAGTGGTTTGAGCATTGGACAATGGAGCATTGGACAATGACCGTGAAGACCAGGTTTCAAGTCCATGTTTGGCCATGGAAACCCAATGGCCATGGAAACCCACTGCCCATAGTCACACACTCTCAGCCCCAAAAACCCTGTAATAGATTTGCCTGGGGGTCTCCACAATTTGGAGTTACACAACAACAAGAGTATACTCACTGAATCCATTTGATTTATCTATATGTTGATTCTCAAATTCTCAAATTGATTGAATGGCTCTACTCCAGCTGGGAGTAACCCAGACTACCTGTGCTAACTAGTTTACCAAATGCTAGTGCTACCAGTAACAGTTTAGCACTTCATTCCTTGGATCTGCTGAAGCAGACTTAGGCCTTTTCCATACTACACTGTTATAGTGCTATTATTACACTTTCAACCGTCCTACGGAATCCTGGGACTTGCAGTTTGGGAAGGGCCATTTAGAACTCTCAGCCAGAGAGCTCTTTGGCCTCAAGAAACTACAAACCCCAGAATTCCACAGGAGGTTGAAAGTGGAATAATGGCACTATAACAGTGCAGTGTGGAAAGGTCCTTAGTCTCAGAAAGCTCATGCTACCAACTTCATTCTCTCAGTTTGTCTCAAAGGTATTAAAAGATTCTTTTGCAGTTGGGTAAATGGCTTACTAATAATTTAATGATATGCTAATGTTAATATTGTAATTAACATTGTGAGTACTCCTTCCGTTTAACGCCCCTCTTACCTCACTGTCTGCCATCCCTACCACTCTGTGGACTCTGTATTGGTAATTAGAAACTTAAAAGAGAGAGAGAGAATAACACAGTGACACACGCTGAAGCCCGCCATCACTGAGCAGCGTCAAGACGACGCACTGGACCCGATATAGGCCATTTCCGCACTAGCCCGTTGTAGCGCGATGATTCCACTTTCAACCTCCTCTGGAATCCTGGGGTTTGCAGTTTCGGGAGGGGCCGGCCGGCCCCTCCCGAAACTGCAAACCCCAGGATTCCAGAGGAGGTTGAAAGTGGAATCATCGCGCTACAACGGGCTAGTGCGGAAATGGCCATAGTCACTCATCTTATTAATACCTTTCCAAGCCCTGGTTTACATATACCTGAAATTCTGGTTAGCACGCCGTGCATTCGAGGAAGGGGGGCGTCGTCCACGAAAGGCGCAGACTATAATGAATTTGTCAGCCTTTGAGGTATGGGAGGATTTTGATGTAACCCACGGGCAGCGCTCCCCTCCTACCAACCTTCTAAGGCCGACCCGACCCGACCCGACCCGACCCGCCACGCTAGAAGGCAAGCACGCCGAAAGAAGGGCACTCAGGACTGACCAGGCACGGGCACGAAACTACGGCTTCCCTGGCCCGGAAAAGTAGGCCAGCGCCCGCGTTCGGAATACCAGAACTCATCGTCAGGCTGAGGAAACCGCCCCCTTCCAAAGTATGTAGGCCGTACCGGTCCCCATGACAACCGGAGTGGGGAGGGGAAACCCCAACGGCCGGCCAACACGCCGGAAGGACGGAGGGGAGGCGGTGGCAGCCCGCTCCGCCCTAACCCCGTTGCCCAGCAACAGCCCACCTGCTGGGCCTCCGGCCCTCCGACGCCGAAACTCCTGATACATCCGTAGCGGATTCCTGACCTCGGCCCGCTCCTCTCCTACGCCCACAGCCTACCGGGCCACAACCGCTATACAAGCCCCGCCTCCAAACCGTCTGCGGGACGTCCCATTGATCGGCGGCCTCTGGAGGCGGGGCGCCAGGCCGAAGGGCACGATGGGAACTGTAGTTTCGTGCGCGTGTGGAAACAGCGAGAGGGAATTGGGCACAAAAGGGCTGGGAAAGGAAACCCACTGGCTGCTGAAGGCTGTTATGCTTTTAATCTCTTCAGGAGTCTTGGGGGGTTGCCTGGAAAGGGGGGCTCCATGGCAACAAGTGTGCTTGAGCCGTGCTTGGCTTTGGCCATTTCCACATTAGAATGTTACAGTGCTATTATTCCACTTTCAACATCCTATGGAATCCTGGGGTTTGCAGTTTAGGGCCCATCCCTAAACTGCAAACCCCAGGATTCCATAGGATGTTGAACGTAGAATAATAGCACTATAGCATTCTAGTGCAGAAATGCCCATAGCCTACAGCACCTAGTCTCCATTGGCAATCTCTCATCCAAGTATTACCCAGGGCTGACCCTACTTAGCTTCCAAGACCAGATGGGTTCTGGTGCCTTTAGAGTATTTAGGCTACTAATCAGGTGTGGAAATGCTGCAATAATCATTGCAAGATTTACTTCCAACTTAACAGAAGGAAACAATGCTCACGCATCTGGCTGCTCACTATATTTTCATAATAATGTGCATTATGTACCTTTGGCCTGATCTAG
This sequence comes from Ctenosaura bakeri, assembly GCA_948474755.1. Lineage (NCBI taxonomy): Eukaryota > Metazoa > Chordata > Lepidosauria > Squamata > Iguanidae > Ctenosaura > Ctenosaura bakeri. The sequence continues at coordinate 193,235 of CAOLHI010002376.1, read as the reverse complement.
TATAACCGTTAACATTCTTCATGTAGCTTACAAAGGGCAGACTTTCTCTCTATAGTTCTCGAATCTATACAAGGTATATTAATTCAGTCCTGGGCTTCTCTAATGTACTACCATAAGCCAGTGACTCTGGACAGAAATAGGATTGCTGTAACTCTTCCCTTTGGTCTAGAATCTAAAGTAATGGCAAAGTAATGGCAATCTCTAATTAGGCAGACCATCTTTCAATGGGCATGCAATCACAGAATCATAAAGATGGAATGCACAACTAAAATACTACCAAAAGATGGCCATCCAACTTGATTCATGCTGGTTCTTAGTAATCACAATATTCATTTCTAAGTGTTCATGGAGCATTTATTGATCTGTTCCATAACATCTTCTAATACTAATGCCAAGCTGACTGGTCCGTAACTGCTTGGGTCTTCTCTTTTTCTCCTCTGATGATAGGAATAACATCCACCCTCTTCCAGTCTTTTGGGACTTCTCCTGTTCTTCAGAATTCTGAGAAATTATTGATTTTAGATTATTGTCTCTGAGAGTACATCTGTAAGTTCCTTTAACACCCTTGGATGGAGTTCATCTGACCCTGGAGACCTGAATTCATTTAAAGTAGCTAGATATTCTTTTACTATTTCCTTGTTCTGACCTTAACTCCCTTTATTGCATAATTTGTTCTGCTTTCACTAGGTAGATAATGCACTGTTTTCCTTTTAGGAGAAGACTAAGGCAAACAAGGTACTGAAATGTTTTACCTTCTCCCTGTCAGCTTTTCTCCATATAGTGGTCCTACCATTCCCTTGTTCTTCCTCTTGCTCTGGACATAACCAAAAACACTTTTTATTATTTTTAACCTCTGTAGCAACTTCAGAGGTTCAATTTTTCTGACTTTCTCCCTACAAGTAGTGGCTATTCATTTGTGTTCCTTTTCTTCTATTTCTTGGATATTTCTCTTTTAAATTTCAGCTCATTTGAAATTTATCTTTATACTTTCATCCTTATTTCTTTAGACACACCCTACTTTTCTTCCTCATTGGAATTGTTTGCAATTGTGCATTAAATATCTCACCTTAAAAAAAAAAAAACTTCCACAAATCATGAACATTTCTAACAATGGGATCTCATCCAGTATCCCCTAAGCTTACAGGTATCATATTTGGTAAAATCCAGTGTGTGTGTCGGACTGCATTTGGCTTCCCCTTTCCTTTGTGTAACAATTTCAGGAGATTGTGGTCACTGTCACCCAGAGATCCCACAACTTCTACCCCACTGACTAATCCATCTCTGTTGGTAAGGATCTAATCCAATTATTCAATCTCTTTGTTGTCTCTTCCACTTTCTGAACAATTAAATTCTTGGCAAGGCAGGTGAGCAATTTGTTGGCAGAGTTCCAACAAATGTCAGGATGGTTGAAGTCTAACATTAGTATTTTATCTCTCCTTTTTGGAAGTGTGGTTATTTCATTTAGGAAAGCATCACCCAAGTTGGGGGTTTGTAGTAGATACCCACATTGATGTCACTGCTGTTTCCTTCCCATTTAATTTTTCTCCAAAATCGCTCAGCTTGTTGTTACCCTGATTTCTGGGGGTCCCGTGAGGGACACCTAAGTGCGCTCCAAATATTACAAAGATGGGAATTAGCAAAGAGCACAAGCTAGCACTACGAGAGGCAGGGCAATGTAGTGAGATCTTTTACCCAATGTCTACGGGGTCAGGCCGAGTCAAGGAGCAAACAGAAGTAAATAATTATTTTTTTTACTGATATACAGTCAAACACATGTATGCAACACACTCACACAAAGATCAATAGAAATAAAGGTTGGAGTTGGATAGAGGGATTTTAAGAGGAGGTTTTGTATGGGAAATACTACACCTGTCCTGAAGCCCGGGTAGTCTGAAGAAAAAGGCCCGTAGCAGAGGAGATTCTCAGCATGAGGAGCTGAGGGGAAGGCTCGTCGAACGAAGTGACAGCAAGGTGGGATGGAAGCCAAGAGCGATCCGAGGAAGCGCTCAAAGTCAGGGGGTCTTATAGGGGGAAATGTGGCCATAGGCTAGTCCGTTCCCGGGGATAACAATGGGTTTCGGGCTGGAGACAAAGCCTCCGAAAGGTCAGTAATTTACATGATTGAGTTATGACAGAGTTGTCAATAGCTCAGACAGTATGCAAACGCGGAGTGCTTGACAGTTGAATATTCGGCTCATCAAGCGACCTGCTCGGGGCAGGGAGTCCTTTGTAAGTAGCATGCATACATAATGTGGTACTTGCCTTGAGGTCTCCTAAAGCAGCAGCCTGGCTATTTCTGGCCTGCCTGTATTTGTTTGGAATGTTTCAGCTGTGTCAGCCATGCCTGTGTGCGTGCTTGTCCAGGGGCCTCACAAGCACATGGAGAGGAAGGGGGTAAAGAAGGCCAAATTATTGATATCAAATTATATCTAATATCCCACAAGTCCGGGCTAGAAACTACAGTAACACTGTTTTCCATGCCCTAAGTCATAGATCTCCTCACAGGTGTACATATCCTTGACATACAGTGTTATTCCACCTCCTTTCCTGTTTCATCTATTTCTCTGGAATAGGTCATACTCTTCCATTATTGTTCCAGTCATGAGACTCATCCCACCATGTTTCAGTGGTGCCTATTAAATCACTTTTGCCTTCTTGCACACAAAAAAAATTGAGTTTAAAAGCTTTTAAAAACCCCAGCACAAGAATTTGGAATAACTTTCTACCTCCACCACCACCACATGGTGAGATAAAAGGAGCTATAAAAACCTAAACGAACAAGGAACATACTCTGTATTAAAGCAAAGCACATTTTACAATGAGACACCTCACACACAACACTTAGGATGGTTAAATATAAACAAGAAGAGAGCTCCTGACTTTTCATGTCTAATAATTTTGTAGAAAAAAAAATCAACAAGTGTGGCTTGCATGACAAGTATGTTGTCCCCTTGGTAAACCCTGTCCCGGGGTCTACAAATTTGATAGAAAATTAATCTAACCTACCAGAGAGGTCACCCAGATGAGCACGTAGGCAACAACGGTCATACAATCAAAAGAACCAGGTCAAGCCAGTAAATTCCCCAGTTACATAGCCACAGGAGACCTGAAGCTGTGCCAATCCACAGTGGACAAAAGATCCTCAGCCTTTAAGGAGCCAACTTGAAGGGATTAAGAATTTTCCCACAAAGTTGGGCACTAGAAGCAATAAAATCTTATCAGGCAAAATCCATCTACATAAACTCACACTGCAACCCAAAGCAGCGGAAGATCCTGATACTTGGGTAACACCTTGTTATTTTCCAATATCAAAGAAGGTGCCGGTATGACATTGTTTTCCGTTGCTGTCCCCTTTGTTCTCCTCGGGAGAGGATTTGCCCTCAAGGTAAATTTTTCCTACAAATAGTCCCCGTTTTTGACTAGTTCTTTGGATACCTCCCGGTCATACCAACTGACCGTTCCCCCCTCCCTATAGCAACATGATTCCTCAGCGCCTCTTTGCTGAGTTCCTTTCTTTCGCTGCTTTACGGACCAAGAACTTCAGGAAAAGGTGCAGTATCACCCAAACTACAAATCCTTCAACTATCCCTCTATCTTATTTCCACTCTTTATTTCTCGTTAGCCTTTGATATGTGTGTGAGTGTTTGCGTTGATGCATGCTATTACTGTTTAATAAAGTCATTCATTGGACCTTTTTGTGTGATTTCTGACTGGGCCTGACCCCGTAAAAAACTTGGTAAAAGATCTCGCTAGGTTACGCTGCCTCTTGCGCTGCTATTGCTTGTGCTCTGTTGAGCTTACTTTCCCCATCACTTGGAGCATATCGAGGTGTCCCTCTGGGACCCCCAGATTTTCGGGGTAACAAGTACCTGTTGAAATTTCCTCTTCTGCACAGCTCTGAGATTAGCCCTACCACTAGCTAGGATAAAGCGCCTGACCCATGGAGCTGATGGTGAGAGCAGCAGTGAAGTGCTGAAAGACTAAACTATATTTGACACACAATCTGCCCCATTGCACTCCTGAAACTTAGCCTATGACCTTCAGCTGTCATGGAAGATGCTGTGCTATTACCCAAAGTAAGGTTGAGCTACCAGTTTGATTGGCTTAACTTATTCAAAATGTGATAAATCAGCTCTATTGCTGCATGTGCGGTCCATCAGCTCATTCTACAGTGGGGGCCTTTACTTCTGTCCCAAGTCTGGCTTTGATTGCACCATTGCATAGGTGCAACCTCCTCCAGTGAGAAGTTAAATGAATTTGTTTTTAAAATAACAACTCACAGAATTCCTCAGAAAGCATGGCCATTGTTCATGCTAACTGGGGGGGAATCAGGGAGATGTCCAAAGCTAGCTTTTCCAAGCTCTGCCCCAACCCCTCTTTTTTGTCCAGTGTGCTCTTTTGAACAGCTTAATTTGTTAGGTTTTTTTTAATTTTTAAAATGGTCTTCCATGCCATAATGCTAGAAGAAATACACAGATACCATATAAAAAGTATTATTTAAAAATCCATAGCACTCCATAAAAATAGAAACATAATAAAATAATGATTCCCACATGTACACCATCTGGAGGCTGCCTCCAATGCAAGACAAAGCACCAGACTCTTAAAGCCCTGAGTATATGCTAAAAAGTTCCAGGAAGCATTTCTCCTTTCCACTCCCAGGTTGTCTGGAAACTGGGGGAGGGACTATGTCTAACCACTTTTGTAGTTATTGCCAGGATCACCTCTGGAAAGCTAGAAAGAGCTGAAGGTGACAGAGGGTACTGGCTCAGTTATTTGGTTTCCAGGGAAAGGATAGGAGAGATACATTCAGCACAATACCTCCTGGCTTTGAGATTGTCCAAATAAGTTCAACAAGCAAGGTGATTTACCTGAAAACATTTACAGTGGTTCTCCGATCAACCTTCAGTTGAAGACAGCTCTCAACTGTTGCCTTCTTCCAGGACTGAAAAATATAATGGGAGATTTTAGCTTTGGTGTAATCCTTGCAATCCTGTCATCTCTCATCATGGCTGTGAATATTTTTGTGGTTGTTGCATTGGTTCAGTTGATCTGGAAGACCAGATGCCTTGGGCTATGCTTTGTTTTAAATCTTGCCGTTGCTGACTCCTTGGTTGGTTTCACCATAACTGGCTTCGTCAGTGAAGAGCTGTCCAGTCCTGAGCATCAAATCCCACAAAACTGCTGTGTGCTACGGATAGCCTGTGTTACCTGCCCCTCAGCTGCCTCCATCATCACTGTTATTTTGGTCACCTTTGACAGATACCTGACTGTAAAGCATCCTTTCCATTACTTCAGAATCATGTGCGGCCCAGTTGTTGGGGCTTGCATTGGAGGACTTTGGCTCCTGGCCTGCCTGATTGGCTTCCTCCCTATACTTGTTCGCAGCTTCCAGCGAAAGGACTACCAAGGGATGTGTAGTTTTTTCAGAGTCTTCCAGCCCAAGTATATGCTCGTTGTCTTTTGTATTGGTTTCTTTCCAGCTTTCTTTGTTTTCATCTACTTTCATTGCCGCCTACTGAAGATTGCCTCTCTGCATGCCCAGCAGATTCGAGAACTGGAACCTGTTGGGTTTACCACAACCTGTCCTCAACCTTGTAGTATCGCTAAAGGTTTGCGCACTGTGGCCATCCTAGTGGGATGTTTTGCAGTTTTGTGGTCACCCTTCTTCATTGGGAGCATTGTACAGGTTGCATGTCAGAAGTGCACCCTGGACCACCTTCTTGAACAATACCTCTGGGTGCTGGGTGTATGCAACTCTCTGGTGAACCCTCTAATCTATGCCTACAGGCAAAAGGAAGTGCGCCTGGAGATCTATCAGATGTGTTTATGCTTAAAGATCAAGGTTTTTCCCCTGTTCCATGCCAACAGTCAAAGTCGTGCTCGCAGCAGGGCTGGGCCTTCAGTGCACACCATTTCATTGGCTCACCTTGAAAGTGACATGGTAAGCAAAGGGATGCAGTGACCATTGCTTTGGTCAGGGCCTCCTGAATGTGTGTCAGATCTTCCAAATGCTTTGTGTCTGACTAGCTTTACATTACCTTCTCTTCTATAGTAAGTTGTTCAGATTAATTTTTATTTTGGTATTTTCTTTCACAAATGAGTACTTCAGAAACATAGAATATCTCTACAGAACAATTTTTTCCAACCTGGCACCTTCTACATTTTGGACTATAAATTCCATCATCTGCCCATTGGACAGATTGATTGATAATGATGAGAACTGTAGCCCAAAAGACATGGAAGATGCTAGGCTAGAGAAAGCTTCTGTTGACATAAAAATGTGCTGCTTGAGCAAGCAGTGTATGGCTGCACAAGCACACAAACAAGCACTGCTTGCTCCAAAGCAACAGCTGTCTTGTCACAAAATGCCACCACTCTATCTAGTTTTTTGCTCTCTTTCAATTTTCCTCCTTTCCTTGTCTCAGTGGCCCCCTTTTTTACAGATAGAGGAATTTGTTTGCACATACTTGTGAGAACTGCATCCCAACATTTATGGAATATCTAACTCTCAACAGTGTCCGTTAGCAAGCATGTGACAATAAACTCTGAAAAAATAATAATTTCTTAATTCTCCCCAAAAGAACAACAGTGCTTATGACACTGTTTGTCTTTATACCTCAGCATCATACTCCCTTAGTACAACATATTTAGTTTTTATGAAAGAGGAAAGCTGGTGTCAGAAGTCAGCATTGTAAAATAGCTGCCAAAAACTGCACCACAAGCTCACTTTGGATTCTAATGTCCCATGATTCTGTTCCTCCTGGATGTTGTTGCTACTTATTAAACTGCCTTATCCTAGTATTTGAAAGCAGTGATGATAAAAAGGGGAGAGCAGCAATCTTCAGTTTCTTTATCCTCCTCTTTTTAAGGCTAGTCATGACTTCACCCAGAGGGAGAAGGCAAGCAAATGAAATGCTGTGCCTGCGTGTTCTACTTTCCAGAGCATAGTCTTATTTTCGAAGGAATCTTCTCGTTCAAGTCAAAGAAACTGGTGGACCTCCAGGTATTTTGACCAGCCAGCATAGTTAATGGTGTAGGTCCATGGGAATTGGAGTTGGAGGACATCCAGAGGGCCACAGATTCCCAAGCTCCATTTGAAGGGCTTGCCTACTTGTCCACTCCATTTTAAAGATATAGAGCAATAGGATGCTGCAGACAAGCACACAGGTCACACACTTAGGAGATGTATTTCTATGTAAAGTGGGAGTGGGAAACTGTGACCCTCCACATAATTTTGGACCGCAGTTCCCATAATCTTTCATCATTGAGGAAGCTGATGGAAGTTCTGAATCAAACACATTTGAAAACCACACTTGCCACCCTATTTTTAAATGATAGCAAATATTTTAACATTTAAATTTATGTAAGATATACTTCAGTTAATGTTCCTGGGCTTTTTTTCTTTAACAGAATCTTTGGTACCAGAGGTAGAAATACCGGTAACTAACAATACTGACAATTTATGCTCTGAAAGATGTATTATTTGAATACAAAAGTTAGGATTATCCATGCCATCATATTTCCCATTTCTGTCTACGGCTGTGAAAGCTGGACAGTGAAGAAAGCTTATAGGAAAAAAATCGACTCATTTTATTTATAGTGCTGGAGACGAGCTCTATGATACCCTGGACTGCTAAAAAGATTTAAAAAATGGGCCCTAGGACAAATCAAGCCTGAACTCTCCATAGAAACCGAGATGACTAAGCTGAGGCTGTTGTATTTTGACCATGTTGACCATGATGAGACCTTTTCACTAGATTTACTGGTTTGAGAAAAGCTCTCCTAGGCACTAATGACCATATTTGCTGGCATATAAGATGCATGTATAAGATCATGCCATTTATACACTGGCAAATACTATTTACTGGTGCAGAAGACACATCAGCATATAAGATGCACCCCGTCTTCAAACAGTATTTTTTGGGGGGAAAAGTGAGTCTTATATGCCAGCAAATACACTAACTCTCTTTCTGCAGAACCTTACAGGCTATAGGTTTTAAAAATAGACAGTTAATTAGAGTAGCTCCAAAACCAAGGAAAGAAAAAGAAATCAGGCTGAAAAAAAAGCTGATTTTGAAACACAAACAATTATATAAAAGACAGAAAAACATAGAGCAGAATCCAACAGAACAATCTGTGATCAATACAAGATGTTTCTCAAAAGGAAAGAGGGAGAGAATGGCACAGGTGATAAAAACCCTATACCTGACTAAACTAAGGGGGATAAAAGTGTACAACTAAGCTAAACGGACTGCAGATTAACTTCATTTCCATATCAAAGAGGATAGTTTAGAAGATGCATATCCCAGGACATCTGGTCAGCATTTAGGGGGAAACATCAAGGACTGAGATAGAGCAATAACAGGGATGCATTGGTAAACAACTTGGAGACTGATAAGAAAACCTGGGAAAGTTTGAGATTAGCCAGATCAAAGGATGTGAACTAACAAGGACCCTTGGGGACCGCCTGGAGTTTGGGAAAGGGGAAGACACTTGGGAATCCACCAATAGAAATTGTTCACATGTAAAAGTGTGTATCCATATATAACCAAGCGTGTATTGTAAAATGTTAGCTTTAGCAACTGTTATAATGCTATGTCTCATAAACCTGATTAAATGCCGCTGCTAAACTCTTGAATGTTTTCTTTGAGAGTAAAAGAGTAGCCAGTGGCTGAAGACCAGAGCAGTAGGTTTTTCCCCTGGGGGACTATCTGTGATTCCTCTAGACTCTTTCTGGTCTGTCCCCATGAAATCTCTCCTCTGTTGTTCTTCCAGATACCTTCATTTCAGCCTTTTTCTATATGGGCTGCAGGTCTTCATGTCCTCTTCTCTTCCTATCTTCTCTTAGGGGAAGCACCTGCCTCTCCAAGTATGTGTGTTTCTGTATTTAACCCTTTCCTACCTTGGCTGTCACCTTGGGATTCAAGGGGAACATCTTTTGGGAGGGGCTAACATGACCTTACTATTGTTCTCTAGAGGTTCAAAAGTATAGATTTCAATATGACCTCTGCTCATTACCCTCTGGGTACCAGTATGTTTCTAAAGCAGTCTGAGGAGAGGCAAACAATAGATCCCACACATATAGGACAATGCTAGTATGATAGAATCATTTGCTTTCTTTCGAATCTGGATGGGATTTCCCAACATCTTTGGACAATGCACATTACCTCACAATGGGAATTATACCAGTCTGAACCAGTTTTGCAGGGCTTCCATTTAGTGAAAGTTAACAAGTCAGTTAATTGTTCTCCCAAACACATCATGGAGCAATTTCCTTGTCAGCAGAAGGAGAGAGGGTTGATAGGAAAATATTTTGAAATGAGGCCTGACTTCTCCAAGACGGACATGGGATCCAAACAACTGCATATTGTCCTACCCTACAAGTGTGCAGACTATGGAAAGAGTCAATGAGAAAACATGACTTACTAGAAAAGACAATAGTGCTTGGTAAGGTGAAAGGCTGTAGGAAAAGAGAAAGACTGCATTACAGATGGATAGATTCAATCAAGGAAGACTCATCCCCAAATCTGCAAGACCTGAGCAGAATGGTTGATTAGAGTAGTTTTGCGGTCTCTCACCCATAGTATCATTATACATCAAGGTCACCCTGACAGCGGTTAGCAACAACCAAGATATTCTCTGGCTTGTGCTCTCTTGTGGTTAGTGAGGTGACAAGGTGGGTAAAAGAAGAAGTTTTTTTTGTGTGTGTTACAGGTCTGTAGCTGAAAGCATTCAGATTTTTAAAAGTTAACTGAAAGCAATTTTAGTTACTTGTTCACAATAGAAAAGTAAAAAGTAGCTTTTACAATTACAGCTATAATGGTAAATAATTTTATTTTCTGGAACTTTTCTAGCAACTAATTTCTTTTGAAAAGGAACTTTATAAGCTTAGTAAATCAGTACCCTAGTAATGGCAAGGGCAAAGAAGTGAATCCATTGAGCGCATCTTGCCCACTTAAATTGGGAGCCTTCGCAAAAAGGCCCTACAGTCAGCAGATTACTAACAAAAGGTCAAAAACCATGTGAGCATTTCCTAGTTAGTGCAGAATACAAAAGGTAGATTTCCAGGTCTTGGGGGAAAAAATAGTGTAGATGTGTATTCACATGCTCATTATGCACCTCAGTGTCCAAGCAGTGAGTCAGAGACTCACATGAATAACTGGCTCAACACATCTAAATGCTCAAGGTAAATAAAGTGTACAAAAGTTACCTGGACTGACAGCTTGTTCCTTCAGCATACCTGGAGGTAGCAGGAGGGCATAGATCCAAACTACATGAGATGCATTTATTTCCTTCCTTTAATGCTGTTGCCTCTCAGCATCTGCCACCTGAAGTGATTCTTCCATCCCTATCTGCCTCATGAAAGGGCTGTGAGAAATAGCTGATAACACTCATGAAACAATTTAACACAGGATCGGCTGAAGCATCAAGCATTTATTTAAAAAAAATACGTTTCTGCAGACACGGGTGCTCTCCAGAGAGAAGGACCCCCTCCCACAAAACAACACACATTTTATCCCCTACGCCGGCTTCCCTCCCCTTGGACAGGACCCAAAAGTTACAACCCTATCAGAATCGCCTAAGAAGTTACGTGCCCGCTTCACCATATTTACAGTATAATCACGCTTTTCCCTCGTGGTGCCTTAATTCTCATTTATAATTTCAAAATGCCCATCAAACAGATTCTAACCTCCCATTTTGCTAAACAATGCCAAATTCTTGTCTTGTTTTCTTTATCAGTTTTGTTACCCCTTTCAGCTTTTGCTGACCTTCAGTCTGCGTAAGCAGGTGCCTCCAAAAAAAGTACATACATCCCACTGTTGAATCCTTATCTATCTGTCTGGTTCTCTTTGCTCCAAGGCCTTCTTCAGCTGCCAGTTCTAAAATTACGCTTCTTAGACTTGATTGTTTTGCAACACTACTATTCCAAAGGATATGTGTGTATAAATATATTTAAAAATGTGTTATAAGCTAATAATATGTTACTAATACTAACCCTTCTCTGTGGCCATTTCTGCACTAGCCAGGATTCCATAGGATGTTGAAAGTGGAATCACAGCGCTATAACAGGCTAGCGCGGAAATGGCCATACGTGTACATTGGAGTACTCACAGATGTTTGGAATGTTTTCCAGGTGTACAGATACCTTAATTTACCCATAGATTTTAGCAGCAGAGAAAAAGTGACCTAGAAGCATAAACAGAACCTTGATCTGGGCCTAAGGTTGATAAGACAAAGGGTCAGAACGCAGCCTTGTTTGTGAGCAGTGATGTGTGAGGTTTTCTATTTCAGGCCCTGCTTCTGCATAAAAGAGGGAGGAAACCAAACAAATCACTTTGACGCAAGTGCCAATTCTGCAAGATAAGAGGATAAGAGGCGATAGTAAAAGTCCGTACTCACTTCCCGACAACCCTCAATTTCCTGTCTGCCATGCAATAGATATACCAAGCATAAAATAAATGGGAAAGGTGATGTGTGAATCACCATAATAGATATCAATAGCACCATCTACAAATCACACACACAAATATTCCAGATAAATAAAGTATCTGTCAGATGACTTGAGACTGCGATTGCGGGAAGAACAGTCCAACTTCTAGAAAATTTTATACAATAGAGGCTTAAGTTGCTGGGAGCCTTGCATCTCTCACCTTGTGCAGCAAGAATCTTAACACAAAGCCTCTGGTTGCTCTGTTCATGACCAGTCAAATAAATGTGTTATTTTGGAAGGTTTTTAAGCCCCTCTGCAAGTGAAAGTCAAAGTTTGTGTCTTTCTGGGTCTCTTTTAAACCTGTCACTTCCCTTTGTTTTGGCTTACATTCCTAGGAACCATACAGCTTTTTGAAACTATTCATTAAGGTTTTCAAACCATTCAAAAATCCTGTTTGCAAATCTTTTCTCTCACTGATTTGCAAATCTTTTTTTCCCCTTCACTGCTTCTTTGCAGAATTGGAATTGTTAATCCCTGCTGTAGCCAAGGCAGCACTCATTTAACAGCCGTTTGTAACATTATCCTGGAAAGGGACATTAAAGGGCTTTCCTAAGGCACTGGTTCTCACTCTTTAGCTCTCCTCACAACTCACAAGCTCTAACCAGTAGGCACAGGGAGTTGCAGTCTATATCTGGAGGGCCAGAGGTTGAGAACCACTGTTCTTGAGAATATGGGCCATTTCTGCACTAGACTGTTATAGCGTTATCATTCCACTTGCAACATCTTATGGAATCCTGGGGTTTGCAGTTTCAGGAGGGGCTGGCCGGGGAGGCAGGGCCTATCACAGTTGTGTCCAACTTTACAGGAAATAGCCAGTATTTGAAGAACTATCCAAATCTGGTCTAATTAAAAGATGAAAAATTAGAAGTAATGAAAAGAGGGACCTCGAAGTTGCCCACCAGCTATTAGCACTTGGGTGGCAGACTTGAACAGGCATGCAGATCACATGTTCACAATCTTTGTCCCGTATGGTGTAATAGACTGTGTTTTTATTTAAGCAGTAATCGTTAGGTTGGATCCATGTTCAGGTACACGCATTCTGACTGGCAAAAGCAGGGAGAGATCTAAATCCACTTGTCAGTCCCACCTAGAACGGACCCACTAAATCAATGGCGTTTATGAAGTGTTGACTTACCATTCAATCATAGGTTTGTTCTGGCTGGCACTTGCAACTGGAATTTACTCTGAAGGGTCATTTACAGAAGATGCTTCCTCTGAGATTTTAGGGATCCCCTTGCTTCCATATTGTCAAGAAAAATATAGCAATATAAAAACTGCCAAAATCTCACTAGGGGACAAGAGAGTTATTACTCCTTGAGACTCAAAGTGGAAATTGGTTCCAACTGTTTGAATATAAGGAGGGATATGCCTTGTATAAAAACCAAAGATTGGTTCTTCCAGTAACCCATAAGCAGGCAACCAGTTGCCTTGACAGATATTTTGGATTCCAACTTCCATAAGTCACCACCAACATGACGAATGATCAAGTGTTCTAAAAAAACATAGTTTAAAATATATGGAGGACACCAGGTTGTCTACCCAATGTATCTTTGGAGGTTCTCTTCAAGGTCTCAGGTGGTTTTTCTATCAGAGATCTTAACTGAAGAACTAGCTACTCCATTGCCCACCATGCCATTTCTTTTCATTTACAAAAAAAAGAAAAAGAAAATGTCCATAGCCTGTGACAAGGCAGGAACAAGTTCTGGAGCTTAGGTAACTATATTTTCCTTCTCTCTTCTTGCAGTACCAATTAGACATCTTTTGCTAAGAAGAGATGCTATTGCTCTAATCTGCTCACCAGCAGTTTGTACACTGAAAAATGTATGAGTCAGCCTGACAGCTCCTTCTATTTCAGCTCTAGTTAGCTTGGACTCCTCACAATAGATAATAGGTGAATTCTGGAAGACTCATGGAAGACTACCAATTTCATATTGCTACAGGAGAAAGAACATCATCTTTAGAAGACAGATGAATAGCACAATTGGTTTCCTTTGCAGTTCACATACAATCCCCTCTTCATACTAGGAAAAGACAAAGAAATTTCACTGTGTGGAGAGTGGCCAACATTTGATCCCTTCTATGTTTTAGGGAACTGAAATAAGCCAGAAAATGTTAGAGGAGAAAAGCCCTACATGTAAACTAGAAATGTACATCCACAGTTTTATCTGTGCTATCAATGTTGTGATGAAGCAAAGACAGACTTTATCCAATTTGGACAGGGAATTCTATTAAATCAGAAAAAAAATTATGAACAATGTTTCAAATTCTTTACAGTATGGGGAAAAATTATGTGCTCCTCATTTCATGTTCAGCAACACTAGTAGGGAAACACTATGCTTTTATCAATAATAGTTTGTATTCCTCCTACTGGAACTGTAGGGGCAGGGACAGTACATTGCAAAAACTGTTACCATGTCTCTTGCATTTCTTCTCTAGAGAAACAGATGGAGAAGAAACCAAAGAAGCCCTGCTCACGCAATGTATGTGAACATGTAACAGAAAGTATAGTGAAAATCAGGCTCTCACAAAGCAGACCCTTGGTTCTACTCCATTAATTGATACCATATTCTCAGTGGATCCCATAGAATCTGTACACACATAGGCCCTAGGGTCAGAGGTGTAAATGAAAAGGCAGCATGGTATAATAGGCAAAGTATTGCTTATGCCACCACATTGGGTCCACTGTATTAAAATTTCTGCCCAGCAGTACAGCCCACTGTGTGGCTTTAAGCCTAACCTATCTCACAAGCTTGTTGTGGAAGAAGATGATTAACAGCACTAATCTGAGTTTCCTGGGGGGAAAATAAGACACAAAGTGATACCCATTCCCACAGAGGTTGGATTAAGGCAGCGGTTCTCAACCTGTGGGTCGCAACCCCTTTGGGAGTCGAACGACCCTTTCACAGGGGTCGCCTAAGACCATCGGAAAATACATATTTCCGATGGTCTTAGGCTCCATTCCCTCCTCAGTGGTGGTGTGCAAGCGCGAGCCATGCGCTCGTGTCCTCCTGCCCCCTGTTCAGAAGGGACTGAAATTGCTCCCCTTCTCCGCTACCAGGAGAACTTCCTGTCTGACGGGCCAGCTTAGGGGGGCGGTGGCAGCACGGGGGGCAGGCCCCCCCTCGCCACAGCCCCTGCCCCACTCGCCACGGAGGGGGGCGCTGTGGAAGGGACGAGGGGCCACAAGGCGGTGCTTTTCTGGGGGGGTGAGCTGCACCCGGTGCAAAAGACAAAGGCGCTGGGAGTCCTCCCCCCGCCCGGCCAGGATCGACACTCTGGAAACTTTTCCCACACTGCCCCCCCCCAGCGGAAACGAGAGCGAAGCAGAAGCAGAGCCCGGGGGGTGTTCTCGGAGTTTTTTCCCGGGGGAGACACGTGGCTCCTCTTTCCCTCCCTGCCCGCCCCCCTGTTCCTGGCCGGCGAGGTGGCCTTTGCTGGGGGGGAGGCATCGTAAATAATAAATAAATAATTTTACGGTTGGGGGTCACCACAACATGAGGAACTGTATTAAAGGGTAGCGGCATTAGGAAGGTTGAGAACCACTGGATTAAGGCCAGATGTGATCCTGCTCACATCTGTATAGTCTTATCCTCACATATATACAAAGGTCATACTGAAAGTAATGCCTGTCCGGTCATAACTCCTTTATTAACAACATGAAATGTATGCAGCTATATACATGTGTTAAGTAACTTTTTATCTACAACGTGGTACTATTCAAAATAGTCTCCCCCAGTGGCTATGCATTTGCACCACCTTTGAACCCACTTATCAAATCTACTTCGGAAGAACTGTTTCAGGCACTTCCTGGTCCAGTGTTTGATCGTGTCTTCCATTTCACCTGCATCATCAAAGTGCCATCTCTGAAGGCTTTCCTTCATCTGACAAAAAAAAAAAAAAAATGAAAGTCTGAGAGTGCCAGATTGGGGCTGTAAGGCAGATGTGGCACCACTGACCACCCCATTTGTGCAAGAACCTGTGATGTTGCCAAAGGGGTACGAGTTGTGCATTATTATGGTGTAATTGGATTGCATTCAACTGTTTCTGTATTCTTACAGATGGATTTTCAAAGTTTCTGGAGTGATGAAATGTAGCAGTTGCTGTTCATTGTCGTCCCATGCTTGTCATCCCAAAAGACATTCACTATAATTTTCTGTGCTGAACATTGGTTTTTGAATTTCTTTGGTCTAGGGTAGGCAGAGTACTACCACTTCATGGACTGATTCTTGGTGTTTGAGTTGTACACATATGCCCAGGTCTATTCACCAGTGCAGATTCCTAAAGAAGGTGTCCTCAGGCGCTGCAAATGCTGCCTACAGTTCTGAACACACATGCAGCCTCTTCTCTTTCAAATCAGCTCTTAACTGATGAGGAACCTACCTGGCACACATTTTCATCCATCCAAGGTTGTGGATAATCTGCTCAACAGCACTGTGACCACAGCCAAATTCCTCAACAGACAGTCAAACGCTGGTCTGTGCAAATCATGTCGTCCACCTTGTTTTGGTTTTCATCAGTGACTGCTGTCAATGGCCTTCCATTACCTGGTCTTCAACAATGGTTTTGCTTTCTTTAAACTTTTTCAGCCACCTCTGCAAGTTACTCTGATCAATTGTTGCCTCACCATACACATTTCTGAGCCTTCTGTAGATGCCAGTGGCAGTACATCATTCTTTAGGCTCCATTCCCTCCTCAATGACTGCTTCGTATCCATGGCTACGCAACACCTAAAAGTACAAAAACTATGTCAGTCATACACTAAGAATTACTCAATCTGGTGGTGCAATAGCATCACATTTGGCTTAATAGTTTCAGAGAAAATGGCACACAGGCATTACTTTCAGTACAACCCTTGTAGCATATTTACTTCTAATTTTCATCTGTAGTTTGTCATGCTGAGATAAAACTGCAGACAAAAACATGCCCAGACTAAATCCTAAGACGCAGCTATCCTGGCAGGAAAGGCGGCTATGGATGCAAAATTTGTCACCAGTTTACTAATCAGATTAAGTTTATGAACAGCCTTGCTATTGTAATGGCTTATGGGAGGTTTAATTCAAGTTGGTGGTACTTTCTGCCAGACAAAAAGGACCTGATCTAGGTAGTTATGTATGGGAATTTATCACCTATCGCAACCTCATCTGTAAAGCTGATATTGATTAAATACGTACAAGGTTTAAATCCTGCAAGCCAGGTTGAGAGCACCTGGGTAAAAATTAAGGGGAGAAAAACAACAGTGATGTCATTGTGGGGGGTCTACTATAGACCTCCAAACCAAAAGACTGAGGACTTGGATGATGCCTCCCTGGAACAGATGACAAAACATTCAGGAAGAAGAGATATAGTCATAGTGGGAGATTTCAACTGCCTTAATATTTGTTGGAAGTCAAACTCTGCCAAGAGTATCAGGTCCAACAAATTTCTCACTTGCCTTGCAGATAATTTCATAGTCCAGAAGGTGGAGGAGGAAATACGGGGAACAGCTATTTTAGATCTGATCCTAACCAACAATGATAATCTTATTGATGGAGTGGAGATGGCAGAATCCATAGGTGGAAGAGACCATGTTCTCCTGGAGTTTACTATACAGCAGAAAGGGAAGCCAAGCATAGTCTGACAATACATTCTAGACTTTAAGAAAACTGATTTCAGTAAATTTAGGGAAATATTGGGAGTTATCCCACGGTCAGGAATACTTAAAAAGAAGAGAGCTTATGATGGGTGGGATTTTCTTAAAATTGAGATATCAAAGGCACAATTTTTAACAATTCCAATGAGGAAGAAAAATGGGAGGTGCCTAAAGAATCCAGGATGAGTGTCTAAAGAATTTTTCTGTGAAGCTAAGATTTAGAAGGAACATGTACAAGAAATGGGAAAAAGGGGAAATCACCAAAAAGGAATTCAAACAAATATCCAGAATGTGTAGGAAGAAGGTAAGAAAACCTAAAGCACAGAATGACCTCAGGTTTGTTAGGTTAAAAACAACAAGAGGAGATTTTTTGGTTTATGTCTGTAGCAAAAAGAACAAGAAGGAAATGGTAGGGCTTCAGCGTGGAGGGCACGGTGAAATGCTAGCAGGGGACAGAGAAAAGGCAGAACTACTGAATGCCTTCTTTGCCTTAGTCTTCTCCTAAAAGGAAAACAATGTTCTACCTCAGGAAAATGGAGCAGATGATGCCGTAGGGGAAATGCAGCACAGCATAGGTAAAGAGGTAGTACAGGAATATCTGGCTATTCTGAATGAATTCAAGTCTCCAGGACCAGATAACTACATCCCAGGGTGTTAAAAGAACTGGCAGAAGCAATTTCAGAACTCTTGGCAATAATCTTTGAGAATTCCTGGAGAACAGGACAAGTCCCAACAGATTGCCCTCATCTTGAAAAAAAGAAAAAAGAGAAGCCAAATTATTACCGCCCAGTCAGTCTGACATTAGTACCGGGAAGGATTCTAGAACAGATCTTTAAACAGACAATCTGTAAGCACCTAAAAAGGGATGCTGTGATCATTAAGAGGCAACATGGATTTCTCAAAAACAAGTCATGCCAGAATTTTCTTCTTTGATAGAGTTACAACCTATCAAGAGAATGCTGTGGATATAGCATATCTTGACTTCAGTATAGCTTTTGACAAGATCCCCCATTATACGTTTGTGAACAAGCTAGTAAAATATGGGCTAGGCAATTGGTTGACCAACCAAATCCAAAGGGTACTCACCAATGGCTCTTCTTCATCCTGAAGAGAAGTGACTACTGGGGTGCCACAGGGTTTTGTACTGGGCCCAGTGCTAGTCAACATCTTTATCAATGATTTGGATGAAGGAACAGAAGGCATTCTTATCCAATTTGCAGATATCACCAAATTAGGAAGGGTAGCTAACATCCCAGAGGACAGGACAGAATTCAATATGATCTTAACAGAGAACTGGGCCAATATGAAGAAATTGAATTTCAACAGGGAGAAGTGTAAGGTATTACACTTGCGCAGAAAAAAATGGAATGCACAGATATAAGATGGGTGACACCTGGCTTGACCACAGCACATGTGAAAAGGAGTCTAGTAGACCACAAGCTGAACATGAGTCAGCAGTGTGCTGTGCCAGCAAAAAAACCTAATGCGATTCTGGGCTGTGTCAATGGGAGTACTGTGCCTAGGTCAGGAGAAGTGATAGCACCACTGTATTCTGCATTGGTCACACCCACCAGGAATGCTGTGCCCAATTCTGGACCCCACAGTTCATGACGGATATTGACAAGCTGGAACATGTCCACAGGAGGGCAATTAAAATGGTAGAAGGCCTGGAAATGATGGCCTATGAGGAGAGGCTTAGGGAGCTGAGTTTGTTTAGCCTGGAGAAGAGAAGGTTAAGAGGCAACATGATTGCTATGTTTAAATATTTGAAGAGATGTCATATAGAAGATGGAGCAAGCCTTTTTTTTCTGCTGCTGTAGAGACAGAACTCAGAGCAATTGCATCAAATTTCAGAAAAACAGATTCCATCTAAACATTAGGAAGAGCTTCCTGATGGTAAGGACAGTTCAACAATAGAATATGCTGCCTGGGAATGTGATGGAGTCACCTTCTTTGGAGGTTTTTAAACAGAGGCTGGATGACCTTCTGTCGGGAACGCTTTGTGTAGTCCTGCATGGCATGACTGATGGCCCTTGTGGTCTCTTCCAACTCTATGACTCTATTTATTCTATAAGGGACAGGCATGCTCATGAATCATAACCTTTGTGTGAAATTCAGTATCTAACAAATGTTAAAACTTACTTCAGGATATCCAGCTGTGAGCAATTTTCATCTTTGGCCAGCTTTGTTGTCTTGATTGTGTTTGCACTTACAAATTGACACTCGAATTACTGTAAGGAAGCAATGAAGGCATAAATATAGCGCTGGATGGGGATATCTTCCCCATGAAGATACAGATTTGTGGTTTGGGTGCGCTCCCAGATTCAGCCCTGAGCTTGGAGGCCCAGGTTTCTGAGGTGCCCAGAAGTGCATTTACACGATTAAAGCTCGTGCACCAGCTGTGCCTATTCTTGGAACTCTCTGCTCTGGCCATGGTGGTAACTGCATTAGTTACCACTGTGGGTACATGTAACAGGTCTTTCCCTGTAGGAGCGCCTCAACTGTGGAACTCCCAGAGCATATATGATAATGGGGCTTCCCATTATCTAGACTTGGCTGAAGGGGGATACTTCCCTCTTCAGGTAAACCAAGGGTTAATGAGGTGTTGGGATTAGATTACATTTTTACTGTGGGTCAGCCTCACAGGTCACAGGGGGAGAATTGCCCAATCAAAGGAAAGAGGTGAGCATCTTTCGAGATGCTTCCAGATGCTTCAGATGCTTCGAAGGAGAAGTTATAAAACTCCTTGAGAGGCCATGTGGCAGAGAGTCAACAAAGGACCCTCCTAGAGATGAGATCTGTGCCAGTCATAGGCTGCAGGCCCCCCCAGGCCGCGCCTCCTGGCCTTACTCTTGTCTTAGACCATCTAAGTCTGTGACCCCAAATGTGAGTAGCTAGAACTAGGTATCTAGGCGCGTTAGGGGCTGTTTGTTATTTTGGAGGTTGGCTGATCTAAAGAATGTATCTGTGTTTTTATATCTGTTTTTGTAACTACTTGTAACTTAAGTGTACCTGGGAGGGGGAAGCCTCTCATGTGCATGATTGCCTTGTTTATTTGCATGCCTTGAATAAATGCTTTTCTGTAAAACCTCTGTTTCCTCTCCATCCCCACGCCATACGCTAGATAGAACTTCCTCACCCGGGGGGGGGAGGGAAGGTCCTTAAGCATAGAGATTGTCAATCTACTGGGCAGAGTCCCACTGTGCTGTTCAATTAATTCAGAATTCAGTGGGTGGTGGCAGCAACAAGAGTTAGTAAACACTGGGAGAATTTCCAGATCTTTTCAAGGATAGAAGTCAGGCGGGGGGGGGGTTGGAAATAATCTCAGTATGACAGCATGCAACACCTGTGTTGCAACAGCTCCATTGGCTTCTGGTCTTTTTCTGGCCACAATTCAAAGTGTCCACTAGGCCTATAGAGCCCTATACAGCTTATGAGTTCAGGGTATCAGAATGACCATACCTCCCTCTATGAGCCTGCCTGGAGATATCCTTCTCCTGGTTCCCTTATTTTCCTAGTATCATTTGGTGAGAACATAAACGAGGACCTCTCTTGGTGGCTGCTGCTAGGCTTTGGACCTCCTTCCCCTCCCCTCTTGATTTTCTTTCATGGTAAAGTGATTTTTTTTCTGTTCCAACAGGCTTTTTAGGAACTGCCAGCAAGGGCTTTTAATGGTATGCTGTTCTGCTGGTTTTTATCTGTCTTTTAATAGATTTCAAAGGATTTTAATTCTATGTAGTAACTGTACTTAATTTTATACGCTTTTACTTCTCTCTCTGAAAGTGTTTTAACTGTGTTTGTTAACTGCCTTGAGTCTCATTATTGGGAAAAGATGGGGTATAAATAAATAATAAAATATTGGTTAATATATATGGGTGTAGCAAAGCGTAAAATCCTTCTGCAAAAGCTGCCAATCCCTGCTAGCAGCCATCCTGAATGCTGCTCCTCATCATGAATTCTCGTCACTTTGTCTCAGCAAAAGACAGTGAGCACAGAATGGAGGACATAAAAGATGTAAACCCTCTGAACGGTGAGGGGCCAGAAAAGATGCTAGGACTGGGTATCTTGCAGTGACAACAGCACAAAGCATCTTGGAAGGGTCAAGAAAGGCAAAGCTGCATCCTGATTTCATTCAGGTCTTTGAAGTGTAGCTACACAGCCACATCACACTCTCTGTAGGGTCAATACAACACTGGATTCTATCCACTTTTCTTTACCCAGAAGTAATCCAAGCATACAAAGCATTACAGACACCTGGCGCACAGCTATTTTTATTACTTTCCTCCCCTGTCCTGCACCTGTTCTCCACACTGTAACTGAATTTCATCAGCAGGATATGTTTTCTGTCCATGGGCATGCTTGTCTCCTGTTATGTCTCAGATGTCCACATCCTTAAAAAGCAACTCATTCACCACACATTATCACTTGTTTTTGACTTGCAGGCAACAGACCCTTTATTCCCACTCCTTCAGTATCAGTCACATTATATACAAGAGCTCTTTTTGACTATCTTTGCTCACCTTCCAAAAAAAGTAGCTGGGGGGTAGAAGAACACTTGTATTAATCTTGTTCAATTTGTTTCAGCCACCACTTTTTGAGGGCAGCTTTTTGAAGGAGACATTAAAACAACACCAACACTTTCTGACTTAAGCATTTAACATGCTTAGGTTTACTTGTTTAATAAAAGACCAGCTCTTTTAGCACAAAGCCCGCCTTTTCTAGCACCAGTACAGTATTAAAGAAGACACAAAACTCCAATAAATTAGTTTAATAAGGTCACATGACAATGGAGGGAATGTAGCAGTCTCCTTGAATTCCCCCCTTGCCTGAGGCCCAGGACAGGGGAAGGCACAGCCCACTGCAAAATCCACATTGCAAGCAGCTGCACTGGGAAGGACTTCTTGAACACACAAATCTTCACAGAAGATACAGACTTGGACCCATATGCTCGCCCCATCACGTCTCCTCTTCTCCTTGTGGGAAAGCACATGCAAATATTCTTGTGTATTTCTTTCTCTTACATCCAGGCCACACACCCAAGACTGAGCATTCAGAGTAGGGGTGACAGCCACCGTCCAAACAGGCAAAGAGCATGAAGATGCAGGGAAGGGGGAGGTGAGCAGGAAGGCCAGGTGGACCACCAATCTGAACTGGTCCCTAGAAAGGGAGTCTCTTCAGCTGCTCATAAGTGATAAAAAACTGTCACTGAGTTAAAGAAAAGCCTTTGTGGGATGGGCTTACCATTTCATCTGTCCCCACCCCATCTTTCTCCCCATTTCAAAACACAAAACACAGTATTAATTAGTATATTCACACGTGAGTTGAGACTGCAAAGATAAAGTGAAATTCAGCTATCTGTTAGTTTGACTAATGAGCTACACACTTCCAAAGTCATTTCCCACTCAGAGTAATGAGGCAGATTCATTATCAGAGCTGTAGGAGTTGAATGAATGGTGCTTATTAATAATAATAAAAAAAGGGCAACAGCCAAGAAGGAGACAAATTCTTCTTGATTTGAGGTTTTAAAAAGAGGTTGGAAGGTCATCTGGCAGGGGTGCTTCAGCTGTGAATTTCATGCATTAGTATTGGTTGGCTTAGATAACCTTTGAGGACTTTAACTGTATGGTATCTCTAGACTACATTATTACTTACACAACTTATGATTTTGGGAACTACAAAGGCTTACCAAACAAAAGTGCCCATGTCCAGGCCTTCAAAAAGCAACTTCTAAAACTATAGCTCCCAGAAGCCTACTTTTTGAAGTTCTGCTCAGGCTGAACAATGGCATTCCCAACCTATGGTTATGAAAGGTCCTTCCTCACAATCAAAGTAGAGAAGACAGTTGTTCCTTCAAAGAAGAAAGCAAAGCCTTGTCACACTTTTAAGACCAGGGGTGAGCAACTGCTGGGAGTTTGAGGCTGCATTGGCTCCCTAGGGGACCTTGGTTCGCCACACCCCATTGCTCACCCCAAAAACTGGTTTGTTTTGCCTTTTGCTTCTAACATCTCCTAACCTCCCATGTTAAGACCAGAAGAGGCCTTTTTTTCAGCAGGAAATGACCTGGAAGCAAACATGTGCCCAGTTGATGCAAAAAGTGGCAAAATTAGGCATTTGGGGGCAAAAAAGTTTGTGGGCCCTAGACGGGCACAAACAGCCTTGAGGGCCACATGGGCCATCGGGGCAAGTTTTCTTGATTCCTGTTCAACAGATTTAAAATATTTACCTTGAAAGTACTATAAGACTCCTTTTATTCTTTTTATGCCAAATGATACAGCATTGACTATCTCCTTGAAATGTTTTGCTTTAAAAAAATGGACTAGTGAGAAACTCTGGGAAAAAATACACAGTGAATTAAATACAGAGTGAACATACAGAGCTGCTCCATGAAGCTCTAGGGACATTTAGCTTATATTATTTATCGCTGGAGCTGCCAAGACTGACCTGAGACTTTTCTCATACTAAACACAAGCGCTCAGCCAGTCCACTGAGCTAACGTGTAGCTACAGCCCTTCCTGCCACTATGCTACAGCTTACCGATGAGTGCAGATGTACAACCCTTTCCAGGAAAAAAATTTCCCCAGTGTCCCTTGCCCAACAAGACTTTTCACACATAAAAGGATACAATGATATTCCAGGGGCCAAGCCTCAACCAATTTGGCCAGAATCCCTTGTACAGTGCGAAGAAGCCCTCACTTTTCCAAGTCTGAGAAGGAGAGAGAAGGCGTTCAGAATTTATTGTGTTCTACAGTCACACAAGGCCACATGGCAGAGTAAAAAGCAACCACTTTTATCATGGATCAGATTTGTTATTTTTCAGTCCCTTTGTCATGCAGTTTTTTCAACATTATTCTAATTCATAACAGGTGGGATGGGGACAGGAAACTACAAGGGACACAGAGACACAGGCTTTGGTACACATCCAATTCATAAAAATCGGCTTGTAGCAGAACAAGCTGCTAGACTGTGCCTTTGGATTTCCCAGTTCAGGGAAATCTATTTTACTCCACCTAAGTGCAGATTATTTTTCCATGAAAACCAAATTGTTAATAAACTAGAGCAGATGCACTAAATCAATCAAAGAATGGGGATGTCATGTAGTGTTCTCTCCACGTCATGTGAATACATGTAGAATATGATGAGTATGCTGTTGATGCATATTGATATTGTGACAATATAACAGAAAGTTCCTATGATCATAATGTATTACCAAATAGTCAGTGTTGACCACTGTTTATTGCATTGTTTATTATCTTTAGTCGTAAATGGGCATTTAAGCAACCTGGCCAGGAAAAGTTTTGTTTACTTAGGAGTGAGAGCAATCGAAGGGTGATTTACAATGCATGAACTTTAGGTTACTAGGATTGGGAACACAGTTGGCATATCAAAGGGAATGGCCAGGAATATCAGCCCAGTGAAGAGGGATCACAGAAACTAAAGGGGGGTGGGGGAATAGAATGGCTCTAAACATCAGTGCAATGTTAAGCAAGACATCTGAAGGAAGGGCAATAAAGATGACAAAGAGGAGGGTGAAATGTTATGGGATCAAAACATGTGAAGAGGTTGCCTTGGAAAAAACCTGGAAGTTCAGGAGAGGCATAAACCTGAAGAATCTAGCAATGGTCATCATGTATGAGGGGGAGTGGTCTTCCCTATATAATTCAATGTGTGATGTAAATTATCTACTCCAGCAACTGTTGCAAACTTAGCAGCCTGCACCTCAATAAACACCATGGAAAATACCTGCGTGTTTTCTTGAGAGAAACTGAGTAGCAGAGCACAACAGGGGAGTTGGCAAGTAAGGACAATCCTACTGATTCAATGGTTCTGTTCTAAGATTACGAACAGGTTTTAGCCATTGTTGATTTATATAGGTACAAAAAATGGGATTGAAAAAAGGCACTTCATACTGGAAAATATGTGCTAGAGTTTTAAGAAGTTCTTTCGAGAAAGTAAAAATAAAATAAAATCATGCACACATGTTTTCCAAGACAGCTTAATTTTTCTACAGTTATAAAGCAAATTTCACAGGCACTTTAGGATTTGTATCACTTCCACTTTGCTACTTAAAGGGACTGCTTTCCAAACCTTACCTTTACCAGACCATCCAGCGTACCCCTGTAAAGGTCCACACTCCCTACTATGGCCCGTTGATTCATCATACGAGTCCGCACCACATCCACTGGATTTGAAGCAATGGCACCAGCTAGCCCGCATGTAAAGCTGGATCTACACAGACAAACACACAAGAAGCCACTCTGAATGCTGTATTTCAGACAAAGCCATTTAGGGTTTGTGAATTACTCACATCCTTAATATACTGCTTCTGGAAATTGGTATAAGATAATTCCCATATAGTAGCAGAGGATGTGTGCAGGAAACCATAGATTTCAGCTGGTTTCAGCCATTATTTACAGTCACCACCAACCACTCCTTCTGAGTCTTTGAGACATGTACACCATACTCAAAGAAAGAATGGGATAAGCTGGCAAGCATATACAGCTGGCAGATACTCACATAAAATGAGTGAGAATTGTATCCCCCATGAGTCCTGAAAGTATTAAGTGTTTCTTGGTGATATCGTAAACAGGCAGTTCGACTCCCACCACAATGGCAGCTCGCTGAGCTGTGGGAACTACACCCTGTCAAGTGAAAAAAGTTTGGAAGTTAGTGTCCTTGGCTGCAGTTCCACTGGCTAAGACTCTTTGGCTAGGAACTCCCTATAATTTTTTTTCTCAGCTACCTTGATGTCTGCAGTCTTCTGGAAAAGAAAAGTCCACTTACTGTTAGGTTCCTGGGGAAAAGACCTTAGAAAATACAGCTGGCCCTCCACATTTGCAGGTCTGACTTCTAAGGATCTGATTATTTGACAGTGCTTTCAACCTCTGCCTCCTACTGAGGAAACCTTCCCTCTTGGCAACTCTGATTAGGCCACACAGATCTTTAAAAACCCATCTCTGTACTGAATATGGCAATTATGTAAAAGTTAACAATTTTGTTAAGAGATGGTTCTATAGATAAGTATTTAAAAACTTAGGATCCAATGATTAATTTTCTCAAAAACAATTACTCTGAAACAACAGTAGGGAACAGGGGAAGTTTTTTTTGTACTTGTATAAGTTTACTGACTTAGGGTTTTTTTTCCTTCTCTTTTCTTTGTCCTTCTAATTTTTATAAACTAAGTTTTATTATTGGTAACTTTTCACAAATAAAAATAGAAAATAAAGAATGTGATACAAATGCGAAAAACAAGCAAAAGAACCATCTCTGGTCCTCCTCTTCCTCCACCAGCAGTAGCCTGGCCAGTTAAGGCCAGCTTGCAGCCCAATTTCCCAAGACCACAAACCCCCTCCAAATGCCCCCACCCCCAAGGAAGGAGATGGGCAAGAAAGCGGAAGTATAGGACTACCACGCTCACCCACTCCCTTTTCCCTCTCCTTTTCTTGATCTGGTTTGGGCCCTGGGTGTTCATTCTCCCCACCATGCTTGCCCCCTTCCCATAGACACGCAGAGACATTTTGATATTTGCATTTTTCCCCACTTTTACAGAGGTCCTGCACCTTTAACTCTAGTGAATATGGAGGGCCGACTGTATTGCTTTCTGTGTCTTTCCCAACCTCATTTCCTTGGCCAAATCTTCAATTCTGTAGTCAAAACCCAAACTTCATTACTAGATTATGTCACTTTGCTTGTATTACTTTTACCTCCTTTCCTTACAGTCCCCCTCTTGCACCTGTTAAAAATTTACATCTTATTTTTTGCTTAGGTCAAAGCTCGAGACATCATATGAAGTCCTAAATACACTTGTCTGTTAATGCTACAAACTCAACTGGTCTGTTGCCATCTCAGTCACTCCCTTGGAAGCTAATGAATTTACCTGTTGAAATGAGCAGATTCAAACCTGTCAGAGATATATTTTCTAGGCCAAAGAGGTACAAGGAAGGAATGGGAGAAGAAGAAAAGGCATTACTGCTGTGTGCTGCAGACTTTCAATTCAAGCTCATCTTCCTCCCTCTCCAACACTTTGCTAGGCATGCAACCAAACTGACAGGGTATTTAAGCCTCTAACTGGGCAACAGGAACGAGCTTGCTTTGATCAGCACAGTAGAAGCAGAGACATCACATGAACATGTTGATTTAGGAGTCATAGGAAATGAGCCAGAAGAGCTCCCCTTTAAGTGCATGGAGATACCGTCAAGATTAGCAAGCTCTGGTAACAGGGATTTGGTTGTAGGCAATAGAGTAGCGTCAGACACAGGGAGTGGCAGCCACAGGTGCATGAGTTGACAGGGGCTGGAATTTTAAAATTTTCATTTCTGTAGTGTAAGAAAAGACTTCAAATGTCATAACAGAGAAATTCTTGAAAATGAGTTGGTTGAAAAAAAGGGAGGAGGATCTGCATTGAGGGAGAAGAAATAGCTCGGCAGCTACTGAGCAACTCTTAAGCTCTGCCCCATGGAACTATTACCCTGTATTTTGTGCCTTTCCTGCTCTGCATGCTGGAAAAAACATTTTAAAATTAGAACTATATCCCCAAATAACATTTTTGCTCAGCACAAAATCTGCAATTATGAACAGCATGACTAATACCGAAGTAGATGAAAAATGATCTCCCTTATAAATGTTAAGAACAAGAACTTTAAGAATGCTCCCAGTAGTGACTCAGTTCTTCAGTCATTCCAGTGGTAAATCAACTGTAAATGCAACAGTTTAATCGGTGAGCCACAAAAGTAAATGGACACACTATGGTGAGGTACAGAGGGTGATGGACAAACCAGAATGAGCTTGGTTAAAATTCCCTTTTCTTCTAGACAATAGAACACTAGACAGAAAAAGAAGAAAAACCCTATGAAACAGTTTGTCTCTC
Source organism: Ctenosaura bakeri (assembly GCA_948474755.1). Taxonomy (NCBI): domain Eukaryota; kingdom Metazoa; phylum Chordata; class Lepidosauria; order Squamata; family Iguanidae; genus Ctenosaura; species Ctenosaura bakeri. The sequence goes on along the minus strand of CAOLHI010002376.1, from coordinate 165,248 downwards.
TAAAGAAAAAGAAAGAAAATAACTTTTCTCTCTTTTACTACAGATCCCAATGGCCCACAGCAGAAACAACAACTTGGACTGAGCAAACCTTTCTAGCCACACACTACCCCAGACAAAGGAGTCTGATCCTTCACAAGGCCTATCCTTCTGCTTCTCAAAACCTATGCACATTGTTCAGTTCTGCAGTGACCTGGAGGTTTTCTTCTATCATCCACATATCAAGGAATATTTCAGGGAGAGTGACACTTGTCAGGATACCACCACAAACATCACCTCAGCCTGTACCACGTGACAATGGTCTTGCACAAACACAAGATGATGTTTCCAAGCACTACAAAAAGAAGAACTCTACACGGACCCCTCCAGAGGGCTGGAACACGGAGAACTGGATTTCTACACAAACTGTTTTCGCCATTGTGCCCAAACTGAGATAATCAACAAGAGACACAATTTACCACACAATCTGAGCCATATGGAAAGACACCATCCACAATATCCAAAATAATCCTAACATTATTATATGACAGACTGACAGAGGAGGAGCTGTGGTCACCAAGAATAAGTCAGACTACATAAATGAGGCTGAGAGACAAATGTCCAACGCCACATTTTACAGAATCCTCCCTAAAGATCTAACTGATGAATATCTGATGGAACTACACAAATGACTCAGAAAATTATCCATCAATGTACACATCAATGACATCCTGCAGGAGTCCATATTGGGTATTTGTTATCTACTATCCAAAATGCACAAAAGAGGCAATCCAGGAAGACCTGCTGTCTTAAGTATCAGAACACTCACTGTTGGGATATATGGACTGTTTTCAGGCCATATGTCATCAACACTCCAAGCTGTATGAATGGTATAACTGACTTCCTGAGGAAAACACAATCCATCCACAACCTCCTAGAAAATGCTATCCTGGCCACTGTGGATATGGAATTCCTATACACTGACATCTCACACCAGACTGAGTTACATGCCGTCAATACTACCATCCTGAGTGAAGCTACAGCAGATCTAACCACCAGACTCTACCACTTTGTACTTACTCATAACTACTTCACATTTGGGAATAATACGTACCTCCAAGTCAGTGGCATTGTGGTGGGAGCTCTCATGGTCCCACAGTATGCAAACATCTTCATGGTTAGCCTGGAATAATGCTTTCTCAGCACATGCACCCCAAACCGCTTCCTTTACCTATGATTTCTTGACGTCATCTTTTTAATTTGGCCACAAAGAAAGCAATCACTTGAGAAAATCCATCAGGATTTCAAGAACGTTGACCCTACCATCAATCTGAGCTTGGGACAATCCACACAACATATTCATTTTCTTGACATCTGCACATATTAGCTAGATCCATTTCAATCTGGCTTCTGAGGCTGAAACAGGTTTGATCACCTTGGTGGATGACCGACATTGGAAACCGGATGGGAGGAGAATGTCCTTGTTGGTTCTGCTGGACCTTTCAGTGGCTTTCAATATCATGAGCCATAGCATAATTCTAGGTCACCTATCTGGGATGGGACTTTGGGGCACTGTTCTAAAGTGGTCCCAGTCCTTCTTTGAGGGATTAATTCTGAAGATGTTGCTGCGGTATTCATGTTCTACTTCATGGCTGCAGGCCTATGGGATACCTCAGGGCTTAGTTTCATCCCCTATGCTATTTAACAAGTAACAAGTGAAACCGCTTGAGAGGTCATCTAGAGTTTTGGAGTTTGGTGTCACCAGTATGTTGATGACATCCAACTCTAGCTTTCTTTTCCACCTAACTTCAAGGAAACTTGGTGTTAAACCAGTATTTGTTGTTAGTAATAGAGTGGACGGGGGTAAATAAACAAATGCTCAATACAGACAAGACACAGATGCTCTTGGTCAATCACAAGACAGATCAAAGAACATGGATTCAGTCTATGCAGGATGGGGTTACACTCCCCATGAAAACTCAGGTTTACAGCTTGGCCCTCTTTCCTTCTGCTTAGTCAAAGGCCTTTTTATTCAGGCAGGCCTTTGCCCTATAATTCATGTGGCAGAAAGAGCTTTAAATGGAGTTGTGCTTTAAAATTTTTACTATGTTACAGTTGTGTCTTATATTGTTTTAACCTTGTGTTTTTAAACCTTTGTACAAATTTATTTTGTACAATAAATTTGTACTTCTAATTGGTTGTGAGTCACACTGGATCTTGTAAAAGTAGAATGGTGAGCTATAATTGACAAAATAAATAAATAAATAATAACAGTAGTAGCTGTGGTTTGAAGATTCCCTTTGGCATCTTGCTTGACACATGTTTTTGTAGTTTTTTGCTCTTCTTTCCTTCCAAGTTTGAGTTCAGCTGGCTTTAAATACTTGTAGCTTTCATTATGCTGGAGAATTACTCACCTTCAACAAGAAAAAGCTATGCATGCATTTGTCACAACTGTGTTGATATTTCAAGGCAAACTCCCAGCACAGAAGAACTACTGCACAAACTAGTTTGAACTCTGTTTTAAAGTGCAAGTATGATTACAACAGTATATTCCACCAAAGACTGCATGTCTGCAACTACATGTGCTTCAGTACAAAATTTTCTGGGTGTCCATCTAGGAGAACAGAGGTTAAAGAAGTGATGAGTCAGTGGCCTAACAGGGAAAGGAAGCTGTGTTATCACTGCTACAAAATCCCCTTTCCAGAGACGCTTGCTCAGCATCTTTGTTTGTGTCATTTTGGGGACTGAGTGAAGACTTCTCTCTTTACAGATCTTTTAATCTGTTCTGGTTCTAATCTTTGCTACCTTTTCAAAAGTTTTGCTGAAACACTGTTTTGTTGCATACCTTTTATTTTGTTGCTGCCTGACAGCACAGAGTATTTAAATAAACTCCCCAAGAGCAGGGGGGGGTATTTAAACTTTATTTAAAGTTAAATTGTTCTGGAGCAAGAAAGAGTTAATTCAGAACAGCAGTGAAGAACACCACTCTCTGCTTTCTTACATTAAGGCAGCATTCAGAGGGGAGACAGTCTTTAGACAATCTATCTGGCAGAGAATCTAAAAGCCTGCTCAAGTTATGGGGAAAAGGGGTAAGGGAGGCCTTAACAAAATCCTTAAGCCCCATTTTCTAGATCCCCCCCTAATTCTTTTTAAATTAATTTTTATTAAAATTTTTAATGAAAAAACAATAAAAAACCCTCCTCACTTCCAGACATCAATTTTCCCAGTTGAATCTGAGTTTAACATTCCATTCCATATAAACTTTCCGTTCCACACATTATCTCTATTTTATAACAATCGTATACTATTACTTTTAGCTTATATTTAACTATTTACATTTTATCTTTTACCATCCCATTTTGTCTTCCTCCTTTCTCACAGCCTTTCTTTCTTTCCCCCTATTTCATTCTTTTATCCAATTCAATGCCTCTCACCATTCTCTTTCAAAGCCCTGGATTGGCTTCTTTTTAAGTGAAAAAGTTAACTTTTCTGCTGCTATCATACCCAGGACTCTGAATTTCCATTCTCTTACATCAATATATTTTCCTTCTTTCCAATGTTGAGGATAAGTCAATCTTGCTGGAGTTATATACATAACAATGTCTTTTGATGAGATCTTATTTCTCGTTGTTGCCCTAACATATTCAACAAATAAAGTTCTGGCTTCATTTCAAAGTTTAAACTATACATTCTTTGAATTTCATCATGTATTTCTTTCCAAAACTTTTTTGCTATTTCGCAGGTCCATCACATATGAAAAAAAGATCCCTCTTTCTCATTACATTTCCAGCATTTTCCATTTCTATTTCTTATTTTTTTCAGTTTTACAGGTGTCATGTAGCATCTATATAACATTTTATAAAAATTTTCTCTTAAATTCAAACCTGGTGTAAATTTTACATCTGTCTTCCATGCCCTCACACATGTATCCAACTCAATTGGATGTCCTATATTTTGAGCCCATCTAACCATGTTATTTTTAAGTTTCTGGTTCCATGTCTCTTTTTACAAAATATTGTTACAATCTGGAAATTTCTCTTTTTCTGGTCCCCTTTCATCAATACATCCAGTTTGTTTTCATTTCTTTCAAACCCGTATAATTTTTGATCCATTTTAAATCTCTCTGTTATTTGTCTCCATGGGAACCAGTTAATTTCATAGCCTTGCTCTTTTAATTCTTCTTCTGTATTCATTCTTAACTTTGTACCATCCTTTTTCAATAGCTCTTGATACGTCAATAATTTTCCCTGCTTTGTTGGAGCAATATTAAATGCTTCTTGGGGTGAGGTCCACATCGGAAGTCGTCTATAAAATTTGTGTTTTATTTGTATCCACACTTTCAATAGAGACTTTTGGATACAATGATTGTTAAAGTCTTTATTCACCTTGACTTTATCATAGCATAAGTATCTGTGCCAACCAAATCTATTTTCTATTCCTTCAACTTCTTTTATTGTTGTGTTCTCTACTTGAATCCAATCTTTAATTATTTCTAAGCAGCGATCCCCCCTAATTTTAGCAGCCTCAAGCCTCTTTCAGTTAACTTCTATAAACCTTAGTTAAAGTGGCCCTAACAAAATGTAAGGGGATTAGGTCCTTCTGTAATTTGTACATATTCCTTTTTTAAGATATTGATATAAAGACAAAACAGGAATCATTAAACTGTTCCCTCTGCTGTGTAACGACTCTAGCAAAACAACCTGGATATCTATGTAGCTTCTGCAATGAAGGTGTAGGAATTGTTCTTTACGTTTAATGATTGTTTTCCATAAAGGTTTCTTCACTGCAAAAACAAAAGTGTGAAGTATAGATAGATGGGATACAGGCACTATAAAAAGCTGTTACTGGGGCAAGAGGATGAAAGTGTCCTCAAGCATCACTTACCCTCCAGAGACCCCGTGTGCCTTCCTGCTGATAGATGTCTATGAAGCTTCCAATCATTCCACCCTGGAACAGACTGCCCTGAGCTTGCATTCGAATCTAAAAAGAAGAGAGACCAGCAAGTAACTTCTGTGTCAGAGAAGCAAATCAATAATATTTCTGAAAATATGAAAGAGTCAATTGTAACCACAAATACATACTTGAAAAACTGAGATGCTAAAGCATGAATCTTTTGAATCCTTTCTGGGTTGGATCACAAGGCTTACATAACTGACTCACATTCTCTCAAATTCACTTGTCTGACTTAATTGGTTCTCAGCTCATGGGTGAGGACCCACAAGTGGGTCATGCTCTAACCCAAAAGGTGAGATTCATTTCCTTGCAGCCAATATACTGGGAGTGGCATACTGGTAGCAGGCAAGGACTCTTTTTCCTCTCTCCGCATCCTGAAGACTGAAAGGGGAAGGACAGATGACTCTTGCTAGAAGTGTGAATTGATTGTGCACAGTTGATCAGGCTTTTAAAATTAGGTTGAGGGTTGCAGGTTGTCCCTACGCTAATCTAAAATAGTATCAGAACCAGTATTTTTGTTGTTGTTGTTTCTAAGGGTGGGGTTTTTCTGGGATAAAAAATAAAAAACAGAGAGAAGGTAACCACATACAAAGAAGAACAGGTCTTTTGTACTTTTAAACAGAAGTGTAAAAGATTAAAAGACAGAATTTTGTCAGGCATTGCTTTTATCATCTCTGAATTATAAGCTACACTTGCTGAAATTTTGTCCAACAGATAGAGAAATATTAACATGGCTACAGTGTATTATGGATCTGAAAAGAATGGAAGCTTCTGCTCTTCATCCTCCCAATTACTACAAAAAAGAAGATAAATCACACCAATATATCAACTGAGCAATATTGTTAAACTCTGTTCCTTTGCTGTTGTTCTTGTTCTTGGAATGAAGGGTGAGACATATATGAAATAGCAGCTATAGAAGTTCGCCAGGTTCAGAAGCAAAACAAAGGACTCTTTGGTAAGGGAGTGTAGTAAGACAGCACATGGAAAAAAGTAGACCTTAAGCAAAGAAAGCCCTTCTTACCTTCAGAACATCTGTTGGATTTGCAAGTGCAGAGGAGATCACCCCTGATACTACCCCACAGATTACATTGATCAGTAATGTTTCATCTGCAATTGGGAAGAAGGATTATATCATATTATATTAGAAATATTATAACCCAAGGCTGTGCCCAAGAAGAAAGATCGACAGCACAGATTTCAAGAAGGAAAAGTGGAAGTGAAAAAAATAATAATAAAAAACCTAAATGCTACTTGAATACCAAGCACTCCAGCTTCCTATCTTCTTCTCTATTGGGCACATGGCATCAAGGAGAGCAATGTACAACTGCCAGACTCTGATCAAAGCAACTGTCACATTTGATAAAGCAAAGGAAGAGAACAGGCGCACCATTAACTTGCTCTTTATTGTAGTTGTCAGACTACTAGGCAGGGATGGGGGAAGTGAATCCCAAGGGTGGTCTATGGCCTCTCAAGGCCATTTCTAGGCATCCAGAGCCCCTCTTCCAGCAACTTGATCACTTACTATTAAAAAAATGGCCTAGGGAAGGCCAAAATTCTCCCCATGCCCTCTAAGGCATTTAGGAGGAGAATTAATCAGAAAACATTTTAGGAGGTGGGGATGGCCCTCTAAAGTCCCATAGTAGGCCAACACGGCCCTCTTGCTCCTGACAGTTGCCCACCCCTGTGTTAAAGAAATGACATCTAATCCTATGGGCCTTTCATGAGGGCCCAGTACAAAGAACTTTGATAGGAGCTAGAATGGAAAAACCCAGCAAAGGTGATAAGGTAGTTAGTTCAGAAAAGAAAAGCTAAGAGTTAGAGCGGAGTTATGCTGGGGAGGGCAGATGTACTGACCGCAGCACTCTCCAAAGGAGACCGGGTCACTGGCTGCCCTGGGCCTGCAGGGAAACAAACATTTAGGACATAGTACCCATAAGCAGAAAGACCACAACATAGCGTACTTGACAGGGCATAGACAGAGGCAATTTCATGGGACAGTGAAAGACAAGCAGGGAGGCATGACTGCTAGATTCCAATCACAGCAGGATGTTCCACTGTTGGGATCTTACAGAAAGTCTTTCTTTAATCTACACCATAGTTTCAACACTGGAGGTGATGGTACTACCAATTTAATATTGTGTGTGTGCAATAGCACTGAGCTTCCTCTAGAAGGAAAGGGGAAAGACCATACTGCACAGAGATTTGGACTGTGATTCACAGGAAGTGATAGAAAGGACTCCAGAAGACAGACTAAGACAATGCTAAGCAGCAGTCTCACCAGCTTGAGTTATGACTAGAACTTTGCTGAGTGCAGTGACTTCCATGAAAAAGCATTTGTTGTCCCCATCTCTCCAGTTCTGTCTGCAGTAACATGCATGTTGCCTGTGACAGAAACATTCTGCATACTGTGCTCAACGCCAAAAGAGTCAGTCTCAGGTAACAGCTACTGAGTGGCACCATCAAGTGGGCATTTAATGTTTGGCCCACATAGCAATATGTAAGACGTAACACAGAGAGCAATTAAGTAAGGTAGCTCTATTTCCCATGAAAAAGCTGAAGAAATAAAGAAAGAAAATAATCCTTCTATTCTGACACATATTGATCTTTTAAAATAAAAGTGAATTTCTATAACACCTTTAATGCAATTTTGTGTTTTGGCATCAAACTGGCACAGCTTTTTTTTGTCCATCAAGGGGATCTGAAACCGCCAGTAGGTCACAGGAGACATAGATAGGTACAGGTACATGATAAATTCATTTTGATTATACATGCACAGCACCTTTACTGCATTACCAACAACATCTACAGCACTCTAGATTAAGAAGGCCTACAATGTCTTCCTGGCACACTCACCTTCTAAACGATCCACAAAAAGCCGCTTTAAACTTTGATATATACCAATCTTTATGGTGCCATAGGATGCTTGTCTTAACAAGGCCGGAGCAATCCTGCAGTAGGGGAAAGAAAGGTAACTTAGGACCATGACAAGAGCAGCGCCATTCTGGGAGGAGACAGGCCCAATACCCCAGCACTTCAGTGACCCACTTCTGACTCATAATATTACAGGCTCTGGAAACTCAACTTTCTGAGGTAAATACCTGAGGCACTGAGGGATGACTGGCAGGGAGAAAAGGGACAAAGCTTTACCCAGAATAGAGTGCCAGAATGCCTTCCTCCCTAGAGATGCGGAACAAAGCATGAAACATGCCCCGGTACTTGATCTCTCTGAAACGGGCATCAATGCTTTGGCCTTGGACTTGAAGCCGGGTTTTGGTGAGATCTACAGGGAAGGTCCCTGCAAGAGAGAGAAAGAAAACAAAACAGGCCACAGTTCACACGATGCAGTGACTAGGTGGTCTTGCCTCAAACTTAGATCAATACAAGCTACTATGTAGTGATACACAAATTTGATTAGGATCCAGAAAAGCCCACAGATTTGCTTTCCTTCCTACACAGTCCAATCATCACTTGAACTAATCTAAGCCATCCAAATAGATCTGCTATGATGTATTTGTTCCAGCAGTACTCTACGTTTATTTAAGCAGCACCAATGAGGTTCTTTGGCAGCCTTTCATCAAAACACTGATAGAATTTTGTCTTTAGAGACAGAATTATGCAGTGAGTAGAACATCTTATTTACAAAATTTACTTTACAGAATAGAACCAACAATACTCCAAGTCAAAACTTTCAATGCCATGGGATTACATCCTATTATTGCGAAGTATCACACTTGTTTTTGCAGAAGAACTTCAACTTCACCAATCTCTCCATTAAGTAATTCTGCACAAGCATTATCTACAAAACATTACTGCTGTTGTTATCTTTTCATAGTTGCCAACTATCAGTTTGAAGCTACTGTACTGTAGCAACCAGTAACGTATCTGTAAACCAGGCTCCTTCACCCCCACCATAAATGGGGTAGGAAGTCATCTTCCATTTCCGTATCAGCCCTCCATTCAGCAATAATACTGACCTACTTTACATGGTTGCTGTAAGGATTACTGGAAATATATGGGAAGCACTTTGAGCACTCTAAACTGCTACATATTGATTGGTTCCCTTCTATCTACACGGCCAAAGCAGTGTACAATTCAGTAAAAGGACAGATGCACCCAAATGGGTGAGGGAAAAGAAAACAGCAAGTACCAACACTCTTTATAACAAAACCATCATTTTAGGATACATTGACAAGTAACTAAATGCTTATCATTACTTGGAAAGAAGAAAACAACAACAACAACAACAACAACAACAGGCAGTGTCTTATTTAGAGCCTTACTTTACACAGGGGAACCAACAATGCTCCAAGGCAAAGTCTTCTATGCATGTGGGGGCTACTTCATATTGCTCCACTTTTACTTAGAGGGGAAAAAAATAACTCCAGGTCACTTACACAACCAAGAGTCAAATTCCAAAGGACAGCTTTGATACAGCAGAAAAAAGGAAACAAAAAAAAAGGGAGTTTTGTGACACCTTGTGGACAGACTGTGGTATAAGCTTTTGTGGACTGAAGCCCATTCACATGTATACATACATACATACATACCAGAGAGGGAGAAAGATGAGAGTGATAGATCACACCTCCTTTACACACAATAAAACAAGGCCCACTGTGCTGGCTCAACTAGAAGTAACTGCCATTTAGTTTCTTCTCTCCCAGAACTGTCTCCTTCAGTAGCCATTTTATCTTAACATGAAACAGTTATGCAATTACTATGTATTACATATATTTATATATGTTTCTGTCTCACCCTTTCTGCTGCTTAAAGTGGATTAAAAACATTAAAAGCACCATATATATAAAACAATGAACATACAATAAAAATAAAAAGGCTGAAACCATAGACAAAACAATTTTTAAACAAAATAAACACAAAGGCTTGCCAAGGACAGCTGGCTAGGGACACCTACAGAAGGGGATGCTCATGCTTCACAGGGCAAGATGTTCCAAACTACTTGAACTGAGGAGGTGCCATCTCCTGTTACATCAAGTATCATGCCACCCACAGTTCAGAAATACATTTATTTCTGAATTTAAATAAGAAGCCATTTAGGGCTTTGAATGTAATAACTGAAGTATACCTGGAAACTAACTGACAACCATTGCACATTTTGCAGAATGGATGCAATACAGTCCTTCATGCACACATAAAAATCCTTGCTGCTCTGTTTTGGATCACCCATAGCATCTGAAGACTCTTTAAAGGTCTTCATACACAGCATTATGCTAATCAAATCTTGATTTAACTAAACCATGAATCACCATGGCCAAATCTGACCGTGCCTAATTTACTTCTTTTTCTGTTGTCTTTCTATCCCCCCTTTCCCACTTTTGTATTACATATGTTTCATTGTATGCCTCCATAGGATCTGTCTTATACTTAAAAAACACTTAGGCATTTTATGAGTTATTGTTGATATACACAGATAGAGAAACTGAGTATGCATATATAAATACCCATATACACACAAAGAACAATGTCATACAACAAAGGAAATCCACAAAAATGTGTGCCAAAATTGAACAGCTATATTCTAAGGTGTCACAGTAGAAAACTTGAGTTTTCTCAAGTCTAGAAAAAAGCAACAGGTATATAGGCAGCATTCTCTTTCCAAACTCAGGTAACTATCCCTGAACTTGGAGATGAAGAGTCTCAGGAAAAGAATGCCTCATACAAAGCCACTGAATTTTGCTATTCTGTTCATGTTAAGTTTTTATCATGACCTCCCTCAGGACCTGGGCCATTTCTGCGCTAGACTGTTATAGCGCTATCGCTCCACTTCCAACATCCTATGGAATCCTAGAACCCCAGAATTCTATAGGATGTTGGAAATGGAATAATAGTGCTATAACAGTCCAGCGCGGAAATGGCCCTAGATTCTAAGGGGCCAGGTTTGACATACTACCTTGCCCCCATTTATTCATCCTCACATCATTCTATAGATTAATTGGACCTCCCTTTTCCTAGCCTGTCCTTTTAATCACTACCATCCACCACCAGCCTTCTTTTCATAACTCAGCCTTCTTCTAACCACTTAATGCGGGCATCATAGTATCCCCCCACACACAATTATATTCACAACAACTCTGCAAAGCAGGTCAGGTTAAGCATGCCCATGGTCACCCAATGAATTTGAGGATTAGGACTAGATACAAGGGTGTCAAACTCAATTTCATCTTGGGTCACATCAGCATTATGGTTGCCCTCAAAGAGCCAGCTGTAAATAAAAGACTAATATAAACATACCTACTCTTTTATCAGATTAAATAATTGCCTCTGCATCCGAATATTACTGGTTTTTAAACTGCCTTCTCTCTGCATCAACTTTTCTTCTCTTGGATGTTTTGGGGCTCTCTGATCGTAGTTTACAGTCCCTATACCTCTGTAAAGTGACACAGAATTGGTCAGTATATCCAAAGTGTGCCACCTCCTGCTCCCCGGACCCTCTCCGTGCCTCCTTCTGCCCTCCAGCCACAGCTGCAGGAGAGGCGCGAGGGCCACATGGAATGGCCTGGAGGGCCGGATTTGGCCAACGGGCCTTGTACATTTCCGCACTACAGTGTTAAAGTGCTGCTATTCCACTATCAACCTCCTATAGCAGTGGTTCTCAACCTTCCTAATGCCGCGACCCCTTAATACAGTTCCTCATGTTGTGGTGACCCCCAACCATAAAATCATTTTCGTTATTTTTATTTATTTATTTATTATTTAGTTAGTTAGTTATTTCCAACATCAAATAGATTGGAAACACTGCCCTAAATCACTGCTCTGGATAGACTTTTAATGCCTAAAAACTGGTAACCCTCCCCCCTTTCTTTAAGCACAGAGAGTGTCCATCAATGCCAGAATTAAGGCAGTAGTTCTAGTTCTGAATGTTGGGTTTCCACAGTTCAAAAAGCCAGTCACCCCCAAAGGCAATGCCGACACAGCCCACATTTTACACGAGGTGCAGGGAGGAAAGGACAGGGAGAGAGGAAAGATGGCGGTGGCGTAAGCAGACGCGCTTTGTTTCACTCCCTCCCTCCCTTAAAGGGAGTGCGGACACTGAACATACAAAAAGCGAGGAATGCAAGACAGTCAGGGCGAAGAACACAACACGTGCGTGTGGCAAGCGCCAAGGGTCCACGCACAACAAAAGCGAGAGGAGAAAGTCATCCTGGCTATTTCTGCATTAGACTGTTATAGCACTATTATTCCACTTTCACCATCCTATGGAATCCTGGGGTTTGCAGTTTGAACCCCAGCGCAGGGGTCTCAGAAGCACTGCTCCCATTGGCTGTGAGGCCACCTTCTTTTAAAAGGGGGGCAGGATTGAGGAGCGGCGACCCCTGTGAAATGGTCGTTCGACCCCCAAAGGGGTCCCGACCCCCAGGTTGAGAACCACTGTCCTACAGAATTCTGGGGTTTGTAGTTCAGGGAAGAGCACTTTGAATTCTCAGCCAAAGAGTTCTTTGGTCTCAGTCAACTACAAACCCCAGAATTCCACAGGGCGTTGAAAGCGGAATAGCAGCAGCCTAACACTGTAGTGCGGAAATGGCCTTAGTGTTTGACACACGTGGGCTAGAAGACTTCCCCAGCCTTATATGCTCAGGTTTAGCCAAATCGGGAGCGCTCTAGATTTTGCGGCCCTAACTTGTAACAGGCCCAGGCAATGCTGCTCTGGGATGACCGAGGTCGTCGTCCGCGCAGACGGAGGGCGCCAAGACGCTCGCTGTGCTCCTTCCCGCCGCTCCACAGAGCGACCCTGCTCTACCCCAGTGAACCCAGCCAACAAAGCAGCGACGGATACGGCAGTGAGCAACGCGGGGCTCCGCCAGGCCCTCGCCCTCGGTCCCCCGCAGCCTGGAAGAGGGCTGGCTGTTACTAAGCAACTGGAAAGGCGCGGTCCGCATCCAGAGGTAACGGGGTGGGGCTACCGCGCATGCGCACGGCCCGACCCGCTCTCCCTTCCTATCCCCCCGCCCCACTCACCGAACTCGGCCACGAGCGAGGCCAGCCCGCCGTAGACGAACGGCTTCCAGCTGAGCGCGGACATAGCGGCTGGGGAAGGGAGCCGGCGGCCCCCTCCCGCCTCTCCGGGGATGGCCTCGCTCCCTCCCCTGCCGCCGGAGAGAACTCCGCGCCCCTCCGCTCAGCCGCCGGGAAAGCCTTCGGAGTCGGGAAAGTAAGAAAGGATGTCCCTGCCGGCTGGGTCGCTAATGCGCAGGCGTGCTCCAAAGCTCCGGATTGGTGGAGCCAATTTTTTTAGAGGGGCGGATCCCCTGTAGGCTACGACAGAGCCGCAAAGCTACAGAGTCCCGCCCTGCGTGACGTCACCGGCTCGGACCCCGGTGCTCTGCAACCTCAGGGGGGGTTCGGAGAGGTGGGACTCGGGAAGTGTCCGCACTGGACTGTTATAACGCTATGATTCCACGTTCAACATGCTACGGAATCCTGAGGTTTACAGTTTAGGGAGGGGCCAGGATTCCACAGCATGTTGAAAGTGGAATCATAGCGTTATAACAGTCCAGTGTGGAAATGCCCTCCGTGATGGCGTGGACCAGGGAAGCTGAGCCTGCCAGGCCAGAGGCGGTGGCGGTGGCGGCTGAGCTGCCCGATTTTGTCACTTTGGAACTTCTGGCAGGTCTCCTTCAGTTTTTACTGGTTCAACAGCGTTCCCACTTTCTTCCGGTGTCCAGCTTGTGGCCCTCTAGATGCCACGAGGCCGCACCTCTGATCGCCCCCCATCATAGCCTGTGCTGGCTCAGACCGATGGGCCTTGCAGTCCAATACCTGGAGCAAACGTGTTGTGCACGAACGAAACAGCAAGTAACTTCACTTACCAAGCTTCTACCTGTCACACACAAAAGAGATGACACCTATCCCCATTTATTAGCAGTTTAAGGGGAAGAATCAACCAAGAGCTGAGCTGACCTTTGAAAAAGATGTTAACCACATTTAAAAGCTGATGCAGTAAGGCTTTTCTTAAGACAGCGCGTGTTCTCAATGTCTATCACATACACCTGGGAGGCTAGAGAAGGCCACTTAGACTAGTTGTTGGATCACCGCTCCTATCAGCACCGGGTGGCATAGCCAACGGTGAGGGACTTGCAGTATGAATACCTGGTATCTCTCTCCAATACCGCTTCAAAATAAGGAGTGAGAAATATGTGCTACAGCTGTTGAACTGCACCTCCCAGCATTTCCCACTATTAGCTGTGTTGATTGAGGCTGCTGGGAATTGTTCAACATCTGGAGGATCACCCAGTTACCACCCTTGCCTTAAAGCAGTGGTTCTCAACCTTCCTAATGCCGCGACCCCTTAATACAGTTCCTCATGTGGTGGTGACCCCCAACCATAAAATCATTTTCGTTATTTTTATTTATTTATTATTTAGTTAGTTAGTTATTTCCAACATCAAATAGATTAGAAACACTGCCCTAAATCACTGCCCTGGATAGACTTTTAATGCATAAAAACTGGTAACCCTCCCCCCTTTCTTTAAGCACAGAAAGCATCCATCAATGCCAGAATTAAGGCAGTAGTTCTAGTTCTGAATGTTGGGTTTCCACAGTTCAAAAAGCCAGTCACTCCCAAAGGCAATGCCGAAACAGCCCACATTTTACACGAGGAGCAGGGAGGAAAGGACAGGGAGAGAGGAAAGATGGCGGCGGCATAAGCAGACGCGTTTTGTTACACTCCCTCCCTCCCTTAAAGGGAGTGCGGACACTGAACATACAAAAAGCGAGGAATGCAAGACAGTCAGGGCGAAGAACACAACACGTGCGTGTGGCAAGCGCCAAGGGTCCACGCACAACAAAAGCGAGAGGAGAAGGTCATCCTGGCTATTTCTGCACTAGACTGTTATAGCACTATTATTCCACTTTCACCATCCTATGGAATCCTGGGGTTTGCAGTTTGAACCCCAGCGCAGGGGTTTCAGAAGCACTGCTCCCATTGGCTGTGAGGCCACCTTCTTTTAAAAGGGGGGCAGGATTGAGGAGCGGCGACCCTGTGAAATGGTCGTTCGACCCCCAAAGGGGTCCCGACCCCCAGGTTGAGAACCACTACCTTAAAGCATACATACCATTTTATGTAAGCAGACGCTGCATTTTGAAAAGAGACAGCTGAGCAAGGCAAGGAAACACCTTCTTCACAGGACAGCAGCAACTAGCGCAGGGGTAACCAACTTATGGCCTTCCAGATACTGTTGGACTTGCTATTTATCACCAAGTCTACTTCAACATATGGCAGCCCTATGCACAAGAGACTTCCATGAGCCCCAGTCATCAACAGTCCTGTTCATGTGTTGGCAAAACAAAGGCTGCAATTTCCTTTATTTCATCAACTCATCTTTAATGTGGTTTTCCTCTGAGTCATGTCATCTTGCATTTCCATCACCCCTCACTGCTGGCTAGGGCTGATAGGAGTTGCAATCCAGGATCTGGAGCTCTATAAATTGCCCACTCCTGAAGGGCAGTTACCAAATATTCTGAACAAACATTCTCCTTTTAACATAGCAGAGCAGGTAGAAATTTAGCAGGTACAGCTTTTGCCTCAGTGTGTAATTTCACTGATGTGTCAAGCAAGTACTGATGGTGCAAAACTTATCTGATGAAAAGGGTAACCAACCAATCCCCACAAAAAACCCAAACTGGCTATCTCTATTCACCTCACCCACCAAATAATCAGCTTGTATTTTAAAATACAAGTATCAAAGAAGTTGTAGTCCTGCATAGGTGTCCCTGTGCCTTTTGCATGTGGCTGAGAACAGTTCCTTCTGATTAGAACAGCATCTTCTTCATAATAATAGATATTATTAATGTTAAATATTAATACCATGAGCTGCTATGTGTTCACTTGAAAATAAATCCCACTGTCTTAAAATGGAGATTGCCTTGTTGACAGCATGTGTTGACAAGATTACTCAGGACCAGGATCACCACCAAGGAACTGAAGAGGCCTATGGTGCTGATAAATGAAGATATTACAATGCAGAGCAGGAAAGATGTACAAATATGTCCAGTATAAGAAAATAAGGTAGCCTCTACACCATGGCTGGGATGAAGGGTGAGATTTCTGGCTCAGGCATTTTTTGTTTTTATGCAGAGCAAAGAAGTATACAGAAATTTGTGCCACTGATGGAGAAAAAAGGCAGTTACTGGGAAAAAGAAATGAAAAAGAGAGGATAAATGCATGTTCCACTCACTTTTGATTTTGGCCATGCTCACTACAACCTCCAATCACGTCCCTCTGAAACAGTGTTTCTGCCCATCTCTCTCTAGTATTTACACTGCTTATTTTAAAAAGCCACATTAAAATCCAAGCAGCAGGAATGTAAGTCTAGAAAAAAAAATTAGTGTATGCAGTCACAATAATTCAAAACAAATAAAAAGTTCAATCTCAAATTACCGCTTTATGTACAAATTTAAGGAGATAGTCAGATAGATGCACATGTTTTACCATCTGGCTCTGCTCTCTGTGCCTCCTTCCTGAGGAGACAAAGTCCAGCCCAAGAGCCAACCAAAGGCTTCCACCACTAAGAGTTTAGGCCAGTCAGCTATGCTGCCTGCTTTCCTTCCACCAAGCTGCTGCAGCGTAGTTAAGGCCACATGACCTTTGTGTCTCTTCCCCCTTACAAAGGCAGAACGGGGCATGTGGCTTAATAGTTGCTTGAGGCCTTTTTCTCCTTGGAAGACTTCTCTCTGCCCTCCCATTGGTCTCGAGACCTTCTGCCTTCAGCTGCTTGAAGCCTCTCTTTTGGGGCATCTACTTTCTTGTACTTCTCTTCACTGTGTGATGTTCTCAGTTCTTGCCTGCCCCTGTCGGTGCCTCTTTCTCGAGACCTCTCTCTCATACGCTCACACCTGGGCTCCTGTTCATGCTGCATGTGACTTGTGTGCTTGTGCCCAGACACACTGCTCCAGTTCTGCTGACTTGCACTAGCATATCGTTCATAGCCTAGGTCTTCTTTCTCTACTTTGATCTTGGTTTTAGGAGCTAGCACATCTGCAAGTGGTTCTTCTTTCACACGTTTCCGATGCTCCCTCTTTTCTTTCTTTTTCTTCTTGCTTTTCTCTTTGGAAATAGTAAAAACATTGGGATTAAAATAGTTTTCTGCAAAAATCCTTGCCTCAAACCCATCCTCATCTCTGCTCTGTAATACCCATCTAACATAGTCCATCTTTCATCAAAAGCTTGGAAAACGTACTTTTGTTAACTACAGCTCCCAGAACCCTCCAGCCAGTATAGCTATTGGGAACCACTTAATATCCCAAGACATTTCCTTTCCAAACCAATTCAGCAGGAAACTTTTCTAGAACATATCTTGCCCCAGCACTATGTGCCTTTTAAATGAATGTTCTCAGCCCACCCTTATTGGTTACTTTAGGCACCAAACAAAATATTCCATTTACAGAAATATTTCATTTTTGTCTTCCAATACAAAATGTATATATATTATATGTGTATTTCACATTATATTGGAGCAAAATGTATACTTCTAATACAAAATGTATACTACCTATGTATTTATATTGGAGCAAATCTTTATCAAAAAGCCACTTTTTGCTTTCTTCCAGTCTCTTACCCATGCCATCTCAAAGCACTCCCATTAGTGAAGCCCTAAAACGAGTAAGCATGTTCTCTGCAGCCCACACAAGTCAAATAAAAGGCTTAGAGGCAAAGACAGGCACAAGTGACAGGTCTTACTACCTTCCTAACAAGCTTTGCCACTGTCTTGCCTTATATTCCTCTGTATGAATCAAAAACTGAGAGCTTCTAGTGGGCTTTTAAAGCTGCATGATAAAGAAAGCTGTCACCTTTTTTGTGTTTCTTCACTTCCACTTCATTCTCTTCAGAGGATTCAGATGAACTTGGAGGAGGGGTTTTAACACCACACCCTTTCTCTCGGAGTGCTTTTGTAACATCATCAATATCCTCAGAGTCTTTTGGTGGACGATAGTTAGCCACGTGGTCCACGCGAATAGTCCTTCCTTTTATCTGTGAATACAGAATCATTGCAGTTGTGTAACAGCTATGCCCATAAGGCATTAACCTTCATCTCTCCCTTTTCTTTGCAGGTAGATGGGACAGAAACTCCATAATATACAAGTCAATTATAAAGTAAGAATTTCCTCCAGAAGATGTTAAGCCACCTCACACTGAATGGTCCTTTTGAATGCTATTGACAAAGCTTATTTTCTACAGGTGAGAAAAATCAAGACTTAAGTTACTCAAAGAGAGGTTTTTCTCCAAGTACCTCAGATAGTAAGTGCCAATAAGGGCTACAGCCTTCTCTGTACAGGTACTCCTACTGTAGAATACTCTACTGATGGAAGGTGTGGCATTTGGTGCCAGCTCAAGAACCCATTTTAATTGACTGATTTGATCTATTTCTTCTCCTCCATCTTTCTTTCTTTTCCTAGATGCTTGCTACTCCTGCCTTATTAAACAGGCCAAAGGGGGATTGGCTGGGTAGGTAGGGATAGTGGTTAATGTATCAAAATACCGTAAAGGTATTAGATTCTCTCTGATCTAGTAAGGAGGGTCAGCCCTCATCATTACTTGAATGGGGGATTGCCAATGAATACCAGGTGCTGTAGGCTGTATTTTAGAGGAAGGAACTGGCAAAACCTTGCCTAAGTATTCCTTGCCTAAGAAAACCCTATGAAACTCATGGGGTCAACATATGACAACAGGGGACTTGTAGACTTCACACAAAACAAAGCAGAGTAATAGCACTAAAGGATGCAGTTATGAAACTATTATCAAAAACGCCCTCCCTGGATCTCACTCTATTGGATAATTATCAGCCAGTCTCCAACAATTCATTTTGTGAGCAAGGGAGTGGAGTACGTGGTGGCCTCCCTGCTCCAGAGATTTCTGGATGTGATGGATTATCTAGATCAGTTTCAGTCAGCTTTCAGGCCTGGTTATGGGATGAAGACAACTTCGGTTGTCTTGGTGGATGATCTATGCCAGGAATAAACAGAAGGAGTGTGTCCCAGTTGGTTCTGTAGGACCTTGGCAGTATCCTTCTAGGTTGGCTTGCCAGGATGGGATATAGAGGTACTGTTCTACAGTCACTCCAGTCCTTCCTGAAGGGCCACTCTCAGAGGGTGGTGCTGGAAGACTCCTGTTTGATTCCTTGGCCATTGGCCTGTAGAGTCCCTCAGGGTTCTATCTTGTCTCCTATGTTGCTTAACATATATATGAAACCACTAGGAGATGTTAGGTTTGGGGTCAGGTGCCAATAGTATGCTGATGAAACCCAGTTTCTGAGGAAACTGTTTCTGTGATAAACCAGTGTGTCATTTGTAATGGAATGGATGAAGGCAAACAAATTGAACCTTAATCCAGAGAAGGCAGAGGTGCTCTTGGTCATTGGAAAGACAGATTTGGGAACAGGGGTTCAGTCTGTGCTAATGGGATTTCATTGTCCTTGAAAATCCAGGTTCTCAGTTTGGAGGTACTCCTGGAGTCAGCCCTGAGCCTGGAGGCCCAGGTTTTAGCTGCGACCAGAATTACTGTAATACACTCTACTTGGGGTTGCCTTTAAAAAGTGTTTGGAAACTTTAGCTGGTCCAAAGAGAGGCAGTCAGATTATTAACTGGGGCTGTCTACAGGGAACACACAATTCCCTTGTTGCAACAGCTCCGTGTCTGCCAGTCTGTTTCTGCATGCCATTCAGAGTGCTTGTGATGACCTTCCGTGTTTTGGGTTCAGACTGTTTGAACCATTGTATCTCCTTTTATTAATCCATTAGTGCTCTAAGATCTTCAGGAGTGGTCCTCCTCTCTCTCCCATCACTTTCTCAGGCTCATTTGGTGGGAACAAAGGAGAGGGCCTTTTCAATGGCTGCTCCAGGATTCTGGAACTCCCTCCCTAGGGAGTCTATGATGGCCTCCTTCTGCTGGCAGTCAAAACATTCTTATGCTGACAGACTTTTAGAAATTGACTGGGATGGGCTTTTAATAGTGTGCTGTACTGTTCTGCAGTTTGCTTATGGGCTTTTAATAAATTTTAATAGTTTTAACTTCATAAATTGTTTAATTATCTTTTAAGTAACATTTATATTTCTACTTTTTCTTGATTTTTTTGTATAGTTTTAATCGGTATTTTTTTAGCATGTTGTTGGTCATACTGGACAGCCAGCACAATGTAGCAGTTTGAAAGTTGGACTACAACCCTGAAGACCAGGGTTCGATTCCCCACTCGGCCATGGAAACCCACTGGGTGGCCTTGTGTGCATCACACACTCTCAGCCACAGAAAACCTCGTGATGGGTTTGCTGTAAGAGCCACCATAAGTCAGAATCAACTTGAAGGCACACAACAACAATCTACTTTGAATCCCAATATTGGAAAAGGACAGGACATGAACAAGCAAAATAAATAAATAAATTTACTTGTTTTAGAGTTTAAGTATTCCATTATATTTTATTAGTTTGGCTATATTTGTTATGGAACAACCATGTTTGAAAGCCATCAAGTTTCTTCTTCCTTTTCTTTGGGATCCATAAGGATGAAGGAAGGTTTCAAAATGTTTAATTTGTTAACAGCTTTAAGACCGCTGTTCCTATTTCTTGGCCAAAACTTGCCAAAACTCAGTCTCTCCGCCACCATATCTGCAAACCCACTGCAGGTTTCTGTATCTCAATACACCTTCAGGGTGAGAGATTATCACAGCTCAACCCTAGCAACCAAATGGATCCAAGAAGATTCCAGGGCCATTCTGGGTCACCAACCTTTATCCCATTGAAATTATCAACTGCAAGGATGGTACTTCGCTGATCTTCATAGCAAATGAAGCAGAAACCTTTGGATTTCCCTGTCTTCTTGTCACGGACCAGGTTGATGTTCACAATTTCCCCATATCTGAAGGGAAAGAGAGGGACTTTAGCTTTTCCACTTTTAAAGAAAAAGGCTCATAACAAAATAGCTCAAGCTGGGTCACTTTAACCAAACAGAAGTGCTGCCAAATAAGACTTCAAAACATGCAATTCCTCAAGGCATGTAATGAAGAAGAGCACAATTCCACTCTTAACTTGGAAATGTTATCTTTTGGGATTACAGTTACCAGATTCCCTTAGACAGCATTGTCGGCAGTTGAGAATGAGATGCCTCTAAACACTCATCAGATGGAATGAAAGTAGAAGTGATAGCCCTCTTGCTATTTGTCTGTAGCAGCTAGATTTCTGAGCCATACTACTTTTGCACACAGATATTCCAGTTAATGATAATTACTAAAATAATCCTTGCTAAGATCATTATAAGGCTCATTCTTAAAATATTAGTGTTCTATCTAAATATGGTGCTCAGGTTTCCAGAGATGGCTTATCTGCCCCTTGGCTACGGTGGGGCCAGCAAAACTGCTATAACAAGTCTGGAAACAGAACTTCTGGTAGCTACCACTCTTGAGTTCAAGTGTCTAGGATTCACTGATCCCATCTGTTCAAAAGGGGCCTAAAACAGATGGGAAACCTTTGTCCACAAGAAATCAGGATCTGCAGCAAAGTAAGAACCACTGGTGGGATGAATTTATTATGAAACTGCCTTTTTTCCTTTCTATACCAAGCTCATTCTTTCCCTCCCAGCCTCAACCATACACAGAGAGCAAATAAGGATGCAGTTCCTAGAGAAGTACCCCAAAGAGTAAGAATGGGTCAAAAATGTCAGGACAGCCAGAAGAAACTGAAGCACAACCTGAAAAGTTCCTTTTTACAGTACACTTCCCAAAACCTGAAACCTGTCCAACCTCAGCACTTGGTGGTAGCACAAAATTAAGTCAAGAGCTGCATGCTGTCTGTGGGTCACAAGTCCCCCAGCAAAGGTTTTGAAAGATTTTGAGGAATACAATTTTCAGGGAATATCACTGTGTAAATACTAGTGTAACTTCTCAAGGTCTTTTCAAGGTGAGAATTTGTTAAAATGAATGCTGCTGTATGGAAGATATGGTAGTTAAGCAATTATATTTAGTCAGGGGTTTGAGGATGGAAATTACTTCAAATTTGGATTTAATATTTTAAGTTCTCTGATAGCAGCATGATGAAAAAGGAACCAGAAACCAATTCTGAGGATGGTAGTTACTTGAGGTTCTAAATTCTACATGCCAGCCTCATTTTCTTTCTATCCTAGAGGAACCATTATCAGAAAACCTTTGCATAAAAATTACTACATCTACAGCTCAAAAATGTTTAGTTTTTTTTCCAATCATAATCTGTTGTGGACCCCCTAACAACCTCTCACAGAACCCTAGGGTTCCAAGGAACCCTCGTTGAGAAACTCCACAATATGCCTTTACCTGAGAGTCAAGCCTATTCTGCCTATATGCCTTTACCTGAGAGTCAAGCCTATTCAACTCAGTGTTCAGAATAGACATGAAGCAAGATTGCACAATGAATGTTTTTAAGCGCAAACTATATTTTTCAAAATCTTGGACTGTGAGAAATGTTTTTAAAAAATCTTAAATAAGTACAGTCTTAGCTTATTAGACCTATTTTTTCCACTTACTGGGAAAATACACAGATAATGTCACCTTCTGTCAGCTCATAAGGCAGCCCCCCTAAAAGAAAAGAGAGAGTGTTAATAAGGATTTCTTAATCAAAAACAAAGATAATTAATCATAATTATCATACTCTAAGGACTGGGCACCCAAGACTTCTTCTATGCTTGGTACGCACCCACAAACACCCAAGCGCTGTCGCTGTATTCTGCATGCCAGGAAACTTTATCTTGTACACCCAGCTGTGCTTCACGTTCATTCAGCTCATTGATCAGCTTCACTTTAGTTAATGGGCTAGAGAAAAAAGAGAGAGGGAGAGAAGCTAAAACCACAAGTCTCCTGTAGACCAGATATTGCATTTTCCACACTCCACTTAGAAAAAATGGGATTCTCACTCATTATATTATTATATTTCTATACCACCCATCCTCCAAGACTCAATATGGTGTACCCACCTCTCTGTCAACGACAAGCCTGTTAGACTGGAAGAAAAGTGACCGGACAAAGATCACTCTGTGAGGTTTGTGGCTGAATGGAGATTTGAACACAGGAAACTCCTACCTCAGCTCTTGACTAAACACTAAGGGATAAGGAATATTTGGCCATTTCCGCACGAGCCTGTTATAGCGCGATGATTCCACTTTCAACCTCCTCTGGGATCCTGGGGTTTGCAGTTTCGGGAGGGGCCACTCGGCCCCTCCCGAAACTGCAAACCCCAGGATTCCAGAGGAGGTTGAAAGTGGAATCATCGCGCTATAACAGGCTGTGCGGAAATGGCCTTTGTATGGCCCTCTGGATTTTGGACTACAGCTCCCAGAAGCTGCAGCCAGTGAAGCCAATGGCAAAGGGCTGTGGGCACTGCAGTGGAAGCCACTTAGAGGACCCACAGTTCCTCATGAACGCTTGACCCATTACCCCGTACTAAGGGCCCAAGCCTATATAGAAGTCATAGGCCATTTCCGCACGAGACGGTTATAGCGCTATTATTCCACTTTCCACCTCCTATGGAACCCTGGGGTTTGCAGTTTAGGGAGGGGCGTGTAAAGGCCCTTCCCTAAACCGCAAACTCCAGGATTCCATAGGAGGTTGAAAGAGGAATAATAGTGGAATAATAGCGCTGTAACCATCTAGTGCGGAAATGGCCATAGTTCCAATCCCAGGAGTCTAGAACCTTAAGCCAAAACATGGGCGCATTCGTGGCGGTCGCCGCTTGATCAGACACTGTCCACGCACAACCGCTCTTCCCCGGAAGTGCTGACGCCTGATCCCAAGGGCCCCAGTTCAGGAGAAGCCCTTCCGCTCCCCCACAGACCGCATCCACGCAGCCCCCCTCCCGGTTTCACCCCCCAGTGCTGAACTTACTTCATCTTGGTCCCGTCGCCTGTGAGTTTGCGCATGCGTCCCATTGCCCTACAGGGTGTGTAAACGTCATATCGCCTTCTCTCGCCGGATAGGTCGAGCGTTCTCTAAGGGTAGCCAATTCCAATCTCTTGTTGTCTGGTATTGCCCGCCCCCTCCATCTCGCCTTGGCTCTCAATGGGGGACGGAGAGAAATAGGAGGCGGGAGAACGCGCTGCCTAAACCTGGGCTTGAGAGCAAAAGCAAAAGGGTTGCGTTGCTTCAACTTTTTGCACTTCGATAAGGAAGATCCTCTTTTCCTTATTATAAGGTGCTAGCAAGGGGTCTTTCCGCACTGCACTGTTATAATGCTGCTATTCCGCTTCCAACGTCCTATGGAATCCTGGGGTTTGCAGTTCAGGGAAGGGGCCTTAGGATGCTGAAAGGACATGGGATGTTAAAAGTGGAATAAGAGCACTATAACAGCCCCTCCCTAAACAGCAAACCCCAGGATTCCATAGGATGCTGAAAGTGGAATAATAGCACTATTCCAGTCTAGTGCGGAAATGACCAAGATTGATATGGCTTGTAACTCAAACTTTTGCTTTCTGGTCTGACAATACATTTAATAAGTTTAATACAATTAAATTTAAACATGCATGCGCATATGTGTAGCTATAGTAAATGCATGTCTTATATTCTAAATGCACTTCATTGAGCGTAATCACTGCGTTAGACAGCAATTCCATGCACTTGCATGAGAGTACAAAGAGTAATTGTGTACTGCTTTAAAGACTAAAGTTTTATTTGGCATAAACTTATGGCCTGTAGTCCACTCCAACAGATGTATGGAGGGATGCCTCAATTGGCAGATGATTATATTTGGAAACATTTCTATACATGGCCCCAACAAGCTGGGTACTCATTTTACCGACCTGCGGAAGGATGGAAGGCTGAGTCAACCTTGGAGCCCGGCAGGATCTGCAAGCCACAAGGTTGTGAGTTCGATCCTGCCCGGCTCCAAGGTTGACTCAGCCTTCCATCCTTCCGCAGGTTGGTAAAATGAGTACCCAGCTTGTTGGGGGCATGTATAGAAATGTTTCGAAATACATGCTATTTGTAAGTTGTTCGCCGCCTCGATCCATATGGAGAGGCAGGATACAAATAAAATAATAAAATAATAAAAATTATATTTGTTCTTGGGTGAGTGTGAGAGGGATGTGACCTGTCCGATGAGAGGTAAAAAGGGGGAAACGCTGATCGTTAAATTAATAAACTAATAATCATTGTTTAGCTAATGGCAGATAATTGTGCCTTTTGCGTTTCATTCCCTCACCCGCTGATTACATCATGAGAGGCAATTAAAATGCAAGAAATGCAGATTTAACCATTACCTTAACAGTGGCCATAATGACTAGCTTTGAAGTAAGAACCATTGTTTTTACTTTTTCCAGTTTAATTCTTTCTCATCCTATTGATTACATCCTCATCCTGTCCAAACCTTTGCATAATAATTTGCCACCCGAGGCAGCAGTCGATACACTTGATGAAGTGGCTTCCCGTTTACAAACGTTTATGCCAAAAAAGTTCCTATTACTTAAGCATAACCATTAAAAGTAAAGAAGGAGAACTGCAGCAAGCAGGTATTCTTGCACCCGCAGAGACCACATATCAGTATTTCTGATTGAAAAATCTAATTTCTAGATTTGGGGGGAACTTTTCATGCTGGTCTTCGATGCTTACAGGAGCTGCAGTCATTATTTTCTGTTATAGCTTTTATCTGCCAATCAAATTGATTGGGAGAGTAAGAGCAGAATAGTGGTAATCCAGAGAAGCCTTGTGGTCTAAAAAGTCATTTGGTTTGCACTTTCCCTTCCTTTTCAGTTGCCACAAGACTTCGTTGTTTTTTGCCACAACCAACGAGTGGACCCATTCAGAATATGCAATGATAGCACTATTATTCCACTTTAAGCAACATGGTTCCATCCTGTGGAATTTGCAGGTGGTTGTTGTTGTTGTTGTTGTGTGCCTTTAAGTCCTTTTTGACTTATGGCAACCCTAAGGTGGGGTGACCTGGTGCATGTCACACATTCTCAGACCCATTATAGATTCACCTTAGGGCACCATAAGTTGGAAACAGCTTGAAGGCACACAACAGCAACAAGGCAAAATTGTCATGGGGTTTTCTGGGGCTGATAGTGTGTGATGCACCCAGTGAGTTTCCATGACTGAGCAGAGAATTGAATCCTGAGCCATTTCCACACTAGCCTGTTATAGCACTATTATTCCACTTGCAACATCCTATGGAATCCTGGGCCCCTCCCGAAACTGCAAACCCCAGGATTCCATAGGATGTTGCAAGTGGAATAATAGCACTATAACAGGCTAGTGCGGAAAGAGCCCTGGTCTTCAGGATTTTAATCCAGCGCTCAAACTACTACACCCATACATTTGGAATTTTCAGAGAGCTACCATGGTGTAGTGGTTTGGGTTAAGACTCTGGGAGACGAGGGTCTGAATCCCCACTTGGCCATGGAAACCCACTGGCTGACTTTGGGCAAGTCACACTCTCTCAGCCATGGAAGAAAGTGAAGGCAACCTCCCTGAACAAATCTTGCGAAGAAAACCCTGTGATAGGGTTGCCATAAACTGGAAATGACTTGAAGGCACAGAGTAATATTTAGAATTCTTCACCAGAATGGTCTCGTGCCTCATTAGACTGCAAACCTCAGGATTCTATAGCATGGAACTATGGCCGTGAAATAATAACACTATAATTGTATAGTGAGAATGGATCCCAGGAGTAGCAGTTATTGTATGGCAGTAGAGCTCATTGATCACAATCTGAATAAAAACACAGGGAAAAAGCGCATGTCTTTATTATGCTACAATTCTGTCTATAAACTGCTGTCTCCTTCCAGACAGGACTGCACATTAACTGAAGTTCAAAATCCCACTGTCTCTCTTCATTTGGCATGAACATTTCCAGATTCATTCAAAATATGGACAAAGAGATGAATCTATGGATCACTGTATATGGTACAAAAACAAAACTAGTGAATCTCTCATTATCCCAGTAGGATTTTAGGGATTCCTATGTTCATGTTCCAATTAGAAAGTTAATATTGTTAATAATACAACCTGGCAAGAAAGTGATATAATTGCAAAGATCAGGTAGCTCGGTGTTCCCGACATCAAAAGTTCACCCTCTCACCCTGCAAAGAGGAGGTCACAGTTCACAAAGTTGTGCAGCCTTATGGATGCCTTGTGATTAGCATCCGTCAGGCTATAATCTTAAAAACAGACTTTTTTGCTCTATATCCAAATCATTTTGTGATAAGACAGAATAGATTAAAAGAGGAAATTGTTAGAGGTAGATGGAGGGGTGAGCAGTTGGAGTGTAAGACAAGGGAGATCTGGGGTCAAAATAACCACTCAGCCATTAAGCACATTGACTGTTCTGCTTACAGCTTAGGTTATTTCTGCACTTGGCTGTTGTTACCTTGTTTTCTGAGGGTCCCGGGAGGGACACCTAAATGCGCTCTCAATTATATAAGTTGGGGAAATTAGCACAGAGCACAGGCTAGCAACACGAGAGGCAGGGCAATGGAGAAAGATCTTTTACCCAATGTCTATGGGGCCAGGCCGAGTCAAGGAGCAAACAGAATTGAAATAATAATTGTGATCTTTATTAAAATACAATCAAAGTGTATGCAGCACACTCACACAGATAACTATGGAAATAAAGGTTGGAGTGGGATAGAGAGATTTGTAAGAGGAGTTGTTGGTTTGGGTGATACTATACCTGTCCTGAAGCCCGGGTAGTCTGCAGCTGAAGTTCGGAGGTACGGAGTCTCAGTACATGGGACTGAGGGGAAGGCTCGCCAAGCAAAGTGGCAGCAAGGCGGGATGGAAGTCAGGAGCGATCCAAGCAATCTGAGCAATCCAAAGAAGCTCTCAAAGTCAGGGGTTTTTATAGGGGAAAATGTGGCTGTAGGCTAGTCCGTACTTGGGGAAAACAATGAGTTTCGGGCTGGAGACAAAGCCTCCGAGAGGTCAGAATTTAGCATGATTGAGTTAAGTCCAAATTGACAATGGAGTAGACAGTATGCAAACGCAGAGTCCTTGACAGATGAGGATTCTTCTAATCAAGCTGCCTGCTCAGGGCAGGGAGTTCTTTGTAAGTACTGTGCATACACAATAGAGTACTTGCCTTTGAGGTCTCCTGAAGCGGCGGGACAGCTATTTCTGGCCAGCCTGTATTGTTTTGAATATTACAGCGATTAGTGGCCATGCCTGTCTGCGAGCTTGTCCGGAGGACTTCGCAGCACATGGAGAAGAATAGGTAAAGAAAGCCAAATCATTGATATCAAAGTGATATCTAATATCCCCCAAGTCCAGGCTAGAAACTACAGTAACACTGTTATAATGCTATTATTCCACTTTCAATCTCCTATAGAATCCTGGGGTTTGCAGTTTGCAGTCAAAGGCCCCTCCCTAAACTGGAAACCTCTGGATTCCATAGGACATTGAAAGTGGAATAATAGCACTGTAACAGTCTAGTGTGGAAAAGGCCTCTGTCCAGTCATCAGTTCTCCATAAGGCTTATCTTACAGGGTTGTTGTAAGGATAATGTGTGTGAGTGCAAGTAAGCTCTTGGAGGAACTTTACTAAATTTCTGACAAACTCTTACCACTAGTTGTTTTATTGCAGTTGTCTTTCTTTCCTACATGCCCCTAAACTCACAGAAACAAACAGATGCTTTTAAAAGTGACCTGGGTTACTCCCTCATTTCTGGGTAAAACAATTTCCACCCTTTTCATAAGCACTCCAAATAAACTCGAGAATTTAGCTCTAACAATTTATCTGTACCCTTATTCACATAATACCAGTGCTGGGAACAACCAACCCACACCATGGGTATTTTCCTTTTTGTGGACTACAAGTCCTAGAATCCCCCGATTCTGGGAGTTATTACTCCAAAAAACAAACTTTCCAAGTAATAGCCATGACTCCCCAGTTAGGAACCCTGATCACCTTGATATTAATTAACCGCCAGTATCAGAGGTGGTATATTAATTACTGAGAAATAGAAGCCCAATTATATTTCTGTTATATTATATTTCTGGATTTCTATTATATTTATGGATTTCTGTCTACCAAAAAACCCATGTGACTTACGTGAGGATGGACATGGGCCAAAGTAGCAACTCATTTTTAAGAAAGAGTCTGAAGGGAGTAGTCATGTTAGCTCAAATGGTTCTAGGAACTGTAGTCCAAAACAGTAACTTTTCCAGTCTGTGCCTGGAACTATCCTCAGCATATGAATAAACCCAGTTCAAATGGCTACAGCCTTCTTATATTATACCACAATTCTGTTAGACCTAATTAGCATAGCAAATTATGAAGGATTAAACTTGTAATTGAAAATATTGAAGGGCCACAGCTCACTACCCCTACTATGATTAAAGGCCAACTCCACGATCTGAACATTGGTCATGACCACCCCTTGTCCACCAATTTACTTGAGGAAGAGTTCTGGAGAATTCGGAAGCTTGCTAGTCTAATAACGATATGGGGATACCCAAATATCTGAGCACCCAAGAGATATCTGGAAAATGTTAGACACCAAGACAATTTTGAAAATTTGACAGAACAAATCTTATGTTTTCTTCTGTTTAATGGCTTTCAACATTAGGTTGATTTAGAGAGGATATAGAGATGTCCTTTGGCTAGGCTGGAATAGCCCAGGAAAGAGACATTCTCCAGTCCCTGCAGGTAATGATAGGTCATAATCAAACTGTGTTTTTATATCAGGGCTGAGGAGCATGAAACCCTCCAGATATTCTTGGACTACAACTCCCAGCATCCTTTGTCAGGAAAGCAAAAAAGGAAGAGTGGTGAAAGCACTTTATTATAACATCTGCAGTGCACTGTACTTTTCTTAAAAGAGAAAATACACTACGGGGGGGACATCAAATGTTTTAAAATGGGACAGCTCCTAGTGCTAGAAATCAAAGGACACTATTCAACTATTCTCTTGTTACCTCTTTGATGCCTTTTTAATATTTACAAAAAAAAGAGAGAAGCAGCAGTGGAAAAACACAGAAGCACTACAAATGGACAACGATGGAACCCTGCTGTAAAATTCTGTCAACGAGACAGAGCAATTGCACAATTCAACCCTTGTCTGGAAGTGTGTACCATGTTGCTCCATTGACATCTGCAGCCAGCAGAGGAGGAGATAAGCAGGGAGCCATGAACAGCCGCTTCACAAAGAGACAGATGATTACTTTTTGGCAGGCAATGACATCATTGGTGTCTCATGAGCTGAGTCACTGAGGAGTCCCCAATGGCAGTAATGTTTTCTCTTCTGCAGTGCATGTTTCTGATTTGAGGCATTTTCCCCCATCTTGTTCCATGGTGCTTTGATTTGCCAGTAATCAAACTGCCATGGCTTTGTTTTTTCATCTTTAGCTTTCAGCTTTTACCTTTCTTGGAAAAAACATTGGGGCATCTTGCCTCTGCTTCTGAGAGGCCCTCTAGTTGAAACAGCCTATTCCTGGTGTTACTTTCACATGCCAGCTATGCATCTTCTAAGGACACATTGACATTACTGGGGCAATGTGGGAATAAGCTTATACAGCAGCTCCCACTATGCTTCATCAGTATCCTTAGGAAGCAATGTACAGAGGGGTCACATATTACCCACTTAAAGCAAACACAGCAAAACATCTTGTACAACCTTAAAGAACATAACAGACACCTTAGAAGAATCTTGTATGTACTATGGTCCTTTTCATCAGATCCACATCACTAACTACTGTTGTGAATGATTACTCTGTCTATCTTAAGCTTTATGCAGCTCTGTTATAAACCATTCTCTTTGCATTTTACAGCCAGTTAACCCACTGTTTGCAATACCTGTATACTTATATGTGTATACACATACATAAATGCCCACCAAGTGAAGATACTCCACTCATTAAAATGTATGCCATGATAATTGTAGGTCTGCAAGGTGCTACAACATGTAACCCTTACACAGGTACCACAAAACGGACAGTGCAAGTTTGGGATGCTGTTAGGAGATATACACTTATTAAAAGCTTCCTGCCTGGGAGAGGAGGTAAACTCACCTTCTTTGGGATTTTTAAAGCACAGGTTGGATGACTACCTTTCAAGGGTGTTTCAGCTGTGGATTCAGAAGGTTGGACTGGATGGCCGTTAGAGTTTCTTCCAGTTCTATGAAATCACCCAGAGACCTACCACTACATCCTGATCTACCTTTTGCCTGCCTCTGTACTACTGTAAATCGGGATCACTCATCAACAAACTCTTGTGATACACATGTTAGCATTCAAGGAGGTGAACACACACATATATTTTCTTTTCCAGTCTCATCAGACCCATCTGTTTCCCCCCCACACCCATTTCTTGGAATATAAACAATATTCAAAGTCCTCTGTTTTTATTCTACATTTTCCTATGTGGCAAACTGACATGATGATAGAGTCGTTATGTTATGATAATGAACATCCACCAGTTTCAATAATATATTGCATGCTCCCGCTCCATTTCTAAAGGCCCAATGCTACAACATGGCTTTACTCTGTGAAGTATTCAGCACTGTGGTTAATCCATCCAGGGGGAAACAGCTAAGTTTAGAACATTAAAGAGAGCTACTATTAACAGGCAGGATTTTTCCCAATTGCAGATATGTGGAGATAATGCTATACCCAAACGAGTTGTGAGCCTTACAAATTTTATTATTAATTTAACATTAACTTAGATTGGGACAAACAGGTCATGATTTCAGTTTATCGAGGCACAGCACCATCCTCCCTTCACACCCTCTCATCAAACAGGTAGGAATTGCAAAACTTAGCAGTTCAGCAGGGACAGGTATTTTTGCTATTAGCCTCAGGCATCAGCTCTGTTTTCTGCCCCCTCCCCTGTTGCCTCTCCATGTCCCGATAAAGAAGAGATTTCTGGGCCTTCAGCCGGCAAGCTAGACACATGAAAATAGATTCCACGTTCTGACTCTCTTTGGGGTCCTTGGCTGAGGTTTCAAATAAAAGCATGTTGTGAGCATCAGCAAACTTCAGGGCCATGCTGGATGGCACCTGGATTTGGTCCCGCAAGTCACACTTGTTTCCCACAAGCACCTTTGGGACAAGGGCAGGGACTGCGTGGCCATTGCACTCCTCAATCCAGGTCTTGAGGTTGAGGAAGGACGCCATCTTGGTGACATCATAGACGAAGACCACCGCATGCACATTACGGTAGTAGTGCTCCACCATGCTCTTCCGGAACCTCTCCTGGCCTGCTGTGTCCCAGACCTGCACCTGTAAAACAAGAATAGAATTCCTGATGCACTTACAGATCAGGTAGATAGTGAATTAATATATTTATGCAGGGTTGGTTCCAGAACTTGGGCCATCCCTACAAAATGCCTTCTGTCAGGTCCTTTCTACAAACAGGAGTTTCCTAGATATTTGCTAACCTAGTGGTGACAGATAGCTATGAGTTATCATTTAAAATTTTCCATAATGCCCCTGCTGTAGCATCTCCCAAAAGTACTGCAAGAAATTTTAAATGACAACTCTTAGAGCCAGTCCCCAAATGAAGAGCAATAAAGGGCAGGTATCAGAGGTTTTGGAGGGTACAGAACCAGCAATCTTTCCTCCAAAGACTTTTATGTTATACTCTTCTCCCTATATTTCATTCTCATTACATCCCTGTTGTAGCACAGGGAGAAAAAGAGAGCATGTTGTTGAAGATCATCCAATGAACTTCACAATTTTGTAAACATTTGAACACAGGTATTTCTGGTTATATTCCAAAACTGTATTGGTAACATCAACCCTCACTCAAATCAAGGAAAAAGAACCAAGAAAAGGAGAGACTGTCTCTTAAGGAGAGACCAAGAAAAGGAGAGACTGTCAATATCCTTCTTTGTAAATAAACATTGGTTGGCATTCTCTTAATCCAATCCATACTCTCCAGTTTGTGATCCTTTGCTCACACTGGCCTTTGTACTCCTTGCCTGAAAATATCCAAGGCCACAGGGCAATTTGCCTTTTGAAGGCAGAGCTGTGCATGTATACACACACAAACGAGTGTGTGAAAGAAAGAGAAGCAGGTAAGTTATAGATTGCTGTTTCCACATATTTGAAAAACCCTTCTCCACATCAAACACACACACCTATAAAAGGAGAGAAATACAAAAATGAATTTCGGAGAGGGAAATGGTTCTGCTTTTGCCAGCAGGTTGGTTCTCTGAAGGATTTGATTTTTCAACATAGTTCTATACAAAAAAAATTATTCCCCCATCTTTTGCCTGCAGTGTAAATAGTCTATTCTACCACTTTTTTCCTGCATGTATAGCCCAGTCCATAAGAAGCAATGTTAATTTCTGGCACAATATAGTCTATTTTTTTTAATAGCAACCATGCTTCTTGGAGTTGCAGAGTAAAACATTTCAGACCTGTGGAAAGCACTGACAATTCGGGGGAATTTTAGCTTTTGAAGGTGAGAAAGAAAAATAAAGTGTTGCACTCCATCATTGCCAGAAAGTAAAGGAACATGCAGTATTGCATGTATGTTTTAATCTTGGAATATTTGTCAGTATATTATGGTCAGAGTGTTGAACTGTGAGATCCAGATTCCAATTGCTACTTGGCTGTAAAACTTGAGCTAGCCACTTTCTCTTAGCCTAACCTACCTAACCGAAAGAGATGGACATCTAGAGTTAAAAAAAATAGAAGCAGGTACTTATGTTTCAAGAGGAGTTTAGAAATTTTACTTTTCTAAAATTATGACTCTCAGAATCCATCAACCAACATGAGCATGATGATTGGAGGATTTTGACAGTTGTAATCCAAAACTTAAATTTCCAAGATCTGGAGGTTAAGCCATTTCCGCACTAGAGTGTTATAGTGCTATTATAGTTTAGGGAGCTGGCCCCTCCCTAAACTGCAAGCCCCAGGATTCCACAGGATGTTGAAAGTGGAATAATAGCACTATAGCACTCTAATGCAGAAACGGCCTTAAAGTATAATATTGGCCCTGGCTCTGAAAAGGTTGACAAGTACTTCCTCAAACATAAGAACCTGAAGGTTTCTACAGAAGTTGGTCTGACAATATGGTATCTACTCGACTATTCTTCATTCCTATATCTCTTCTTCACCAAGCCAACTCCTAACAATATCAGATCTGTTGACTGGCCTCATTAGCACATGTACAACAAGGAGGATAAAACCATCATATTTCTATGGCCAGAGTCCAGACCTCCCTCCCCAGTTCTCAAAGTGAAAAAAAAATCCAGGCTAAATGCCAGCTTCAAAAACACAGTGTACCCAGTCTTCTGTGTAATCATACCAAGAACACAACAGAAGGATGCACAACAGTCTCCGGAGAGAGTACAACCTTCTGGCTAGGATGAGAGCATCATAAGAATCTAAAATGTTCATCCTTGTAGCATTGTACTTCTGTGATTTTTTCCCCTTTTTATTTCTTTTCCATTTTCACCAGAACTTTGCTCAACAGAATGTGTGAACTACTCTTAAAGGAAATAATGCAGCTCAGCATAATACAGACTGTGGGGTTGGTTCATCTGTGTGGGTTTCATTTGAACACAGCTTAGCAACAACTTCTATCTGTGTGAATGCAGCATCACAGATCTAACTAGACAGAGCTTTCGACTTAAGTGCAACATTTCCCAATAGCAGTGGTGAGGTGTGGGGTCAGTGCAGAGACGCTGCTGCAAGTCATTGAAAGCTGAGTAATCGAGCAATGCCAATGCAACGCTTCCATGCACCAGGTCTATTTTAATTTTGCTACTGGAGAAAAGCAATCAGCTTCCACACATCAGGAATTATAGACAGGGTAGGGACTGGCAGCACACAGAATGGTTCCAAAACACTGGAGTTCCAGCCACAACAGGGTCCAGAACACTTCTCGTTTTAAAAATGAACCTCTGTGTTTCCATGCCCATACAAAGCACCTTCTCGGAACGTGTTTACCATTTGTAGGATTGCCAATATGTAGCAGTAAGAGCAGCTTTCCCTAATCTTGTGCCCTCCAGCAAAGGTGAACTACACACCCCATCATCCCCAGCCACCTCATCTGGCTAGGGATCACTGGAGTTATAGTTCAACACAGCCAGAGGGTGCAAGGTTGGGAATGACCAAAGTTGTCAGATCACATCCAGAGAAGCCCAGTTTCATGTATTATTTTTTTTAGCCATGCAGTTCACTGGGGTGATCTCAGGCCAGTCAAACTGTTTCTTTCTAACCCATTTGATAGGGTTGTTGTGAGGATAAAAAGTTGGCAAATGGTGGGAAAAAGACCACGATGCAAT
Organism: Ctenosaura bakeri; assembly: GCA_948474755.1. Classification (NCBI taxonomy): domain Eukaryota; kingdom Metazoa; phylum Chordata; class Lepidosauria; order Squamata; family Iguanidae; genus Ctenosaura; species Ctenosaura bakeri. The sequence goes on along the minus strand of CAOLHI010002376.1, from coordinate 130,128 downwards.
CTGGATGAAATAGATGCAGCTTTTACTTTCTCCAATGGTACTTTTATGGTCTGAGATTGTCCATATTTGGGAAATTGAACAGGTGAGTAATTGCTGCCACTGCTCGGACTGCTTGTTAAATGGTGTCCTTGCAGCTTTGTAGGGCAAAATAGAGTTTCACATCCCTCCTTTCTCTCCAGAAGACCATCTTTTTTTCTTTTTTTATAGCTCTTCAACCCCCTACTGTTCCCCACGACCCCCCACACTCAATGGAGCTTTCTCTCCTACTTCAGACAAAGCCCTTCAAAACAGTATAACATACTAAAAGGCAAGACTGCAGGCGATTTCTATAAATGTCAACGAAGCAATGATGGCTTTGAAGGGCTTAATTGATCAAGCATAAATTAGCTGGCGGATAACCTGTGGCCCTCCAAGATGATGCTGGACTGCAGTCTCCACCAGCAGTGACCACTAGTCATCCCAGCTGAGGCTGATGGGAACTGAGGTCCAGCCTTTGACAGCAGACCCATTGGGAATCCTGGCTGATGGGAACTGAGGTTCAACAACAGCCAGGCCATAGAGAGTGGACCCACTGGCCATCCTAGCCGAGGTTGATGGGAACCGAGGTCCAACAGCCAGGCCTTTGAGAGTGGACCCACTGGCCATCCTGGCTGACGCTGATGGGAACTGAGGTCCAGCCACAGTGGGCCTTTGAGAGTGGACCCATTGGAAATCCTGGCTAAGGCTGATGGGAACTGAGGTCCAACAACAGCTGGGCCTTTGAGAGTGGACCCATTGGGAATCCTGGCTGATGGGAACCGAGGTCCAACAGCCAGGCCTTTAAGAGTGGACCCACTGGCCATCCTAGCAGAGGCTGATGGGAACCGAGGTCCAACAGCCAGGCCTTTGAGAGTGGACCCACTGGCCATCCCGGCTGAGGCTGATGGGAACTGAGGTCCAGCCACAGTGGGCCTTTGAGAGTGGACCCATTGGAAATCCTGGCTAAGGCTGATGGGAACCGAGGTCCAACAACAGCTGGGCCTTTGAGAGTGGACCCATTGGGAATCCTGGCTGATGGGAACTAAGGTTCAACAACAGCCAAGCCTTTGAGAGTGGACCCACTGGCCATCCTAGCAGAGGCTGATGGGAACCGAGGTCCAACAGCAGCTGGGCCTCTGAGAGCGGACGCACCTCCGCTCTCAAAGGCCCAGCTGCGGTTGGACCTCAGTTCCCACCAGCCTCAGCCCGGATGGCCACTGGCCACGGACGCCGGAGGCACCGCTGCCCGGGGGGACGCCCTGCGGAGCGGAGACCGGGCTCCGGGGCTGCGGTCCCCCGCCAGGCGGGCCCTTCGCCTCCCCCGCCCGCCGCCCGCCGCCGTACCTTGATGTGCTCCCCCTCGATCTCCACCGCCTTCTCCCTGAAGTCCACGCCGATGGTGGCCTCGGTGCTGGCCGGGAAGGCGCCCCCGCAGAAGCGCACCGTCAGGCAGGTCTTGCCCACGTTGGAGTCGCCGATGACGATGATCTTGAAGATGCGCGTCTGGACCGACTGCTCCAGGGAGGCCTCCAGCTCCATCGCGCCGCCGGGCGGGGGCCGCGAAGCCAGGCGGGGCGCGGCGGAGCGGAGCGAAGGGGACAACGGGGTAACGGAGCGGGGGGCCCGGGCTCAGCATCGGCGGCGAGGGGCCGGCTGGCAGAGGGCGCGGGGCGCCGCCCGGCTCCCTCCCTCCCTCCCTCCCTCTGCCAGCCGCCGATCCGGCCGCCCTCGCCCGGCGAGCACCTTCGCCTCGCCGGCCGGGAGCCGCCCCTCGGGCCCCGCTTCCATTGGCTGCCCGGCGCCGGCGAGGCGGAGCTGGAGGAGGAGCCGCGGCCGAAGCACGCCGAGCAGCCCGCCGCCCTCACCGCACCCGGGCCTGGCGGGGGCCGTGTCTGCACCCCGCTGTTATAGCGCCATTATGCCGCTTTCGACCTCCTGTGGAATTCTGGGGTTTGTCGTTCACTGGAGCTCTCTGGCTGAGAATTCTGAATGCCCCTCCCGGGGCCGCAAAACCCAGGATCGCTAGGATGTTGAAAGTGGAATAATAGCGCTGCAACAGAGGCGTGCGGAAAGGGCAGGAGGAAGGGAGAGCGGCAGGCGGGGATGGAGAGGGGAGTGGATTGACCCAGATGGGAGACCGAAGTCACTTCAGTGGCTCCACTCAGACTTGGCAAAAATTACACATTGAGGCCACTCCACTCTTGCATTATTTTTAATGACTGGCTTGCTGCCCTTGGTTGGGTCATATAACACAGTCATCCAGAAACCTTACAACTTACTGGTTACGTGATGAGCTGTCTCAAGCCCAAAGTGTGGACGCATTGGACCAGCGAATGGGCGTGAGATAGGCCGTTTCCGCACGAGCCTGTTATAGCGCGATGATTCCACTTTCAACATCCTCTGGAATCCTGGGGTTTGCAGTTTCGGGAGGGGCCGGCCGGCCCCTCCCGAAACTGCAAACCCCAGGATTCCAGAGGATGTTGAAAGTGGAATCATCGCGCTATAACAGGCTCGTGCGGAAATGGCCATAGTGTGGAGGTCTGCTCAGCATCCTCTCCCTGCGACCTATAGGCGGAGCTGTCTAACGCTGCTCCTGGAGGCAGAAGGCAAGACTTGTGCCCACCGTAAGGGCAGGTATCTCAGAGGAGAAGGGAAAATGTGTTAGGCAATTGGCTCGAAGAGGAAGGATCCTTCCTTCTAAAGGTTTTGGAGCCACAGTAACGGAGAGGAAGAAGGATCCTATTCCCCACGTCTGAAAAAGCCTCAGCTTTGCAAATGGGAAGCAAGAAAGATCCAATTCCTCACTTCCAAAGAATGGATGGCAAAATCACAAACTCTACTTAAATTGTTAAAATTGACTTTATTCGACTCTGTCTAGAAATTCTGGAATACATATTGGGGTTGGGATATAAAGTTGGCTCCCAGACTTGAGACTGGGAGTAAAAGACTTAAATGCGTCACTGGCCGCAGTGCCTCCGCTGCCCATCGCTCCCTTGGGGACAAGGGAAAGCCCACACATTTAGTGGCCGCAGAGAGATAGGGACATCATGAGAAATTCCCTCCAGGCATGAGAGAAAGTGGCAGACAACAAACTTGAAGAGAAACAAAGTTTATTATAAAGTGACAACCCCACTAGATGCACCAAAGATTTAAAAAATGACAAATCAGGAGTAACAAAAGCTTTTATACAGTTGGCTCTGCACTTTTGTGGGTTCAGCATTCAGCATTTGATTATTTGTAAGTTATTTTATTATTCGTTAAAATATTATTCCTGTATTATCCCTTGCCACAGGAAAAATATATCCTCTCTAGGAATTTCTAGATCCTCCAGCGCAATTCTGTGGAGTTGCACTGGAAGACCTAGAGATTCCTAGGAAAAACACTTCTTTAGGCATTGCTAGATCTTCCAGGGTGACTCTATGGGCCACTTCCACCAGAAGCTGACCATAGTATCACACAGGAGGACCTAGAGCTTTCTAGAGAAGTGTTCTCAAGTCTTTAAAAAAGTCTTTGTGAATTTAATTTTTATTCATGGTTTCTCCACTTTCTTAGAGGTTGCGTACCCCTAAACCCCATAAAAATTGAGGGCTGACTACATTTTTAGGAATGTTATTTCCAGTTGAATGGTTTAAAAATGCCACATAGGTGGAAAATAAGGTGGTGAGGCAACTGCCTCACTATCCCACCCCATTCCTGGTGTTTTGCTGATTAAGCTCAAGGTACTATTTGACTGCCTATCAGTGTTAGCCTTAGAGAAGCTTAATCCAAAAATGTCTAAGGCAGAGCTCCAAGGCAGAGCACAATAGTCTCAATATATTTCTTATCTCAGGTAGAAGCCATCACAATGGGTGACAGCAGGGAGATAGACAGAACCTCACGTTTGGTGGAAAAGTAGTGGGACACAAACCTTGGCCATTTCCGCACTACAGTGTTAAAGTGCTGCTATTCCACTATCAACCTCCTATTGAATTCTGGGGTTTGTAGTTTAGGGAAGGGCACTTCAAATTCTCAGCCAAAGAGCTCTTTGGTCTCAGTAAACTACAAATCCCAGAATTCCACAGGGCATTGAAAGTGGAATAGCAGCACTTTAACACTGTAGTGCGGAAATGGCCCTTGAGTGTCTAATACAAAATAGAAGAGTTTAGGCTACAACCAAACGGTGTAGTAGATATAGAGATGAGTTTGAAGAAGAAAGTGATAGGGGGAAAAAGGCCAAAATTTGAGCTTTAAAGAAAGAAGCATTAATTGATGGGTGCAAGAGACTGAACCTAACATATGAAGAAGAAACTGTAGAGAAATTAAAAGTGCTGTTGATTAAGCATTAAATTCCAGATCCTAGTGGGGCAAGCATGATTAACAACTCAGAATCCTGAGCCATTTCTGTTAGAGATTTTGAGAGAACAAAATAGGATTAAAATCTTAGAATTGGAGGGAAAAGAAAGAGAAAGGTGATTTCAGGCTGAAGAAAATAGAAAACATGAAGCTGTTAGTGAATTTGAAAGAATGAAATTTGAGGGAGAAGAAAGAGAAAAGCAGAGACAAGAAGATATGTTGAGGGAACAGATACATTCGGAGCTTGAAAAGATGAAGCTAGAGACAGAAAGAGTAAAAGTGGAACAAAGTAGCCAGGAAAAACAAGAAGAAAAGAGGGAGAAATAAAGTATAGAGTCCTGAAAAAAACAAAAAACCCAGAGATTTTATAGCTAATGCATTTAGAGATGATCCAGAAATTCTTGTCAACTTTTGAATGGTTGCTCAAATTTGGGAAATACCCAGTATTACATGAAATACATTACAGGTTTGATTACAACAGAACTGGCTGAAGTATATCATAGTTTTATTTCAGAACAGCCTTCAACTTATGATCTGTTTAAAGAGGCTGTGTTTAAAAGATTCACATTAGGGCCAGACCATGTCAGAAAACAGTTTAGAAACTGCCACTTTCAGACTAGCAAGACAAACACTTGATTTGGGTGCCTGGCCACACAAATGGAAAGCAAAAGCCGAAACTGAGGAGAACATAAGGAATTTGATGATTTTGGATCAGTTTTTGTTTCAGTTTTGTCATATTACATGGAACTCTGGTTGTGGAACTATCAAAAAGGCAGGCTTCACTGTTAAGGCCAGCAGATACCAATTTGGATTGCCAGAAGTCATCTACTTGGGTAACAGAGTGGCTAGTGGCAAGACTGCACCATTATGGAACAGAATAGAAACTCTTAAGGGTGGGTCAAGTCCTAAAACAAAAAGACAAGTACATGCCTTTCTAGGAATGGCAGGATAGTACAGGTGTTAAATTTGGTGACATTGTTGCCTCTGTATATGATTTGACTAGAAAACAAAGATCAAGTAAGCTGGAACAGTTTGCCAGGAAGCTTTTGATAAATTAAAGCCAGCCTTACATTGAAGTCCCACTTTAATACCTCTTAATTTTGACAAGTCTTTCTGGATTGCCATGGATGCTTCAGTCATTGGAGTAGGTACTGCATTGTTAAAGGAAAAAGTGAAGCATCCAGTAACTTTCTTAAGTTGCAAGCTAACTGCAAGGAAGAACTATTCTGTACAGAAATTGCCTGGTCATTGCACGAGTAATGAAAAAAATTGTGCCAGTACGTATTGGGACACCAGTTTACAAAGCTGACAGATCACAGAGTGTTGATTTGGCTGAAGATGATGAAAAATGGTAACACCATGTTGCATTGATGGTAATGAAGCCTGCAGGAATTTCAGATTGACTTCCAGTGCATTAAAGGAAAAGACAATGTTACACCAGATGGCTTAACAAGAGGTCGTGCAGAGACTGTGTTTAAGCCACCTTGATAGGACTTTATGGACTCTCCTTTCCAAAGTGAAAAAATGAGAACTCTGTTTGGACTGTGTTTTGGTTTTCTGAGTGGGGGTGGAAAAATGTGAGGTTTTGGCCTTTTCAGGTGGAATTGTTGTTTCATTTATTAGATATTAAGGTAAAATGGTTATGTATGCAGTGTGTATTAGATGTTATAAGATCAAGATCTGTTGGGCGCCAGTGAGAAAATGGAATGTTCAGTGGTGACTGGTGGGATGTCTGAGACTATTTTGCAAAGGCTAGTGTATGACAGTTGCCAGAGACCAGTGATATATTTAAGTTTTTCACTGCATGTCTCAAGTCAAGTCTTAAGTCCTTGCAAGATACTTTCAAGTCAAGTCTCGAGTCAAGTCTCAAGTCTTGGAGCCAACTTTATACCCCAACCTGTATGCCAGAATTTCTGGACAGAGTGTCATTAAGTCAGTTTTAACCATTTATGTAGAGTCAGCCCTCCACTTTTGTGATTTTGCTATCTGCAGCTTCAGAACTGGGGAATAGGATCCTTCTTAGTTTCCATTTGCAAAACTGGAGGCTTTTTCAGAGGTGGGGAATAAAATCCTTCTTATTCCCCATCACTGAAGCTTCAAGGGCTTTAAAAGGAAGGGTCCTTCCTCAAGCTTACTGCCTAACACTTTTTTGTTCCCCTCTGAGACACCTGTCCTGCACTCTGGGCATGAGTCTTGCCTTATGCTCTTAGGAAAAGTTTTAGCAAGTTTTCCCTATATTTAGTGGGGACAGGTTGCTGAGCAGACCTCATCCCCACCTAATCCATTTGCTGCTCTCTCTGAAAAATGTGTCCACACTTTGGGCTTGAGACAGATCATTACGTGAACAGTAAGTTGTAAGGTTTCCAAATGAATGTGTTATGTTAGTGAACCAAGTGCAGCAAGTCAGTCACTAAAAATATGCAAGTCAACTTGAGTCAATGTGTAATTTTTGCCAAGTTCAAGTTGAGTCACTGAAGTGACTTCAGTCTGACTTGGTTCCAAGTCAGTCGACTTGAGTCTACATCACTGCCAGAAATGTCTGTCAAGATTAGGAATTAATGAGTGGGGTTTAGGAGCTTGAGTAGTTAGAAGAGTAAGAGCTATCTAGGAGGTGAATGCAAGAGTGTGATTTAGATGTATTAAATAACCAGCCTGAGATATTACATTCAAATCATGTTTAATAAATCATTATTTTTGTATTATACACTTTTACCTCTAAGAACACTACATACTGGAAAGCTGAGTTCAGACATGGTGTCTGTGGTGACAGCAGATAAAGAGTGGTGGTCTAGGGGAGGGAATAGAAGATAAATAAAATCTCACACAGGAACCACAAGTAGATCTAGAAAGTTTCCACAGGTGGTGGCCACAGCTGTGGAATAGGAGGAGGTCTTCACATTGGTAGCAGAGGTTGGGATAAGGGAAAGTCCACACATTTGAGGACAGGAAAAAGTAAGTAGAAGTCCTCACAGTTGGTGGCAGCAGAAGAGTAGGCAGAACCTCACACATTGCTTATAAACCAAATTAATTAATGAATCATAGTGGTTCTTAACCTGGAGTCCAGGCACTCTCACAGGGCAACCATGAAGCCCTGAGCCAATAGCAGTGGCAGCAACAGGGACATGGCAGTGGGGGGGGGCAGGCAGGTGCCATAACTGCTTCCTTGTTTGCAAATAAGGGACACAGTTTGGGGACATGCATAGTCTGCTGCCATGTCCCTTGCAGATTCAAATGTTGGCCTTGCTGCAGTAGTCACCTTTAATAGATTTCAGGTGCAGTCAATGCTGGGAATGTGGAGGAGTACTGGCATGTCTGGCCTAGCCGTGCAGTGCCATGCGGAGATGGAAGAATGAATTTAATCTCCATCCACTATTTACATCTGATCCCAAACTATTAAAGATGACTACTGCAGCCAAGAGTCAAATTTCAAAGGTGAGAAACATGATGGCTAGAAATAACCTCTCTCTGTCAGCAGCACTTTGTTGTTATGTGCCTTCAAGTCACTTCTGATTTAATGGCAATTTAATTTAAGGTTAACCTATCACAGTTAGGTCTTGGGGGTCCCCAGCAACAAATTATATTTACAGGGTGTCCCCAGTAAAGGAAAGAAGTTAAGAACCACTGAATTAGAATCATTCTTCCTGTTGTCTCATTGAGGAAGAAATATTGCTGTGCATTCTTTAAAATGACAGTGGGAAACAGTCCAGAGATGTTCTTGGTCTCCAATACCCATGAATCCCGATCAGCCCAACTGATCATCACAGATGATGGCAGCTGCAGTCCATCCGCAGCAGGAAGATAACAGGTTCCTCACCTGCTTTACAGACAAAAAAAGTATCCTTTCCCTCATTAAAACAATTATTTTATTCTTAGACAAATTTATGCTAGCTGAATTAAGCTCTGTAAACTCATGACTCATTAAGATGTATAAAAGCTATACTTTTTAGTGTATAATCCCTTTTTAATATTGTTGCTTTTTGTTACATATATATCCTGCGTTTCTCTAATGAGCAGTGGGTGGTATAAAGGTCTTCTCTCTCACTTTTGCCATTTTATCCTTGTAAAAACTTTCAATGGCAGACCTTTCCCATGGCTCTCTTCCACCTAAGGCTAGGAGTGTGACTTACCCTGACCCAAGCAGTTCAATGTCTCAGCATGGGGATGCCAACTTGAATCTCCCAGGCCAACACTAACTACCACACCAGTGACTATGTCATAATATTCTTAACTCCCATAGAGTAGGGTGTGCCCCTTTCCTCTAAGCTTCTTTCTGTGCCAAGCAGGGACAGAGATGATATCCTAACACTTTGTCATTCTTTCAAGCTGCAGTCTCCCAGACCCTAACAGAATTGTAGCATTCCTGGTTTAGAAAAAAAAAAGGCAAGCTAAAAATGCTGTCCAGTGGTGCCAAGTGTAAATTTTTGCAATTTTGTGTTCTTTGTGATGATTCTCTTTACCTCTTCCTGCACGTTCCTTGCAGTAACTGTTCTTTCAAGTTCTTGTTGCATTCTTCTTGCACACTTTCTTTTTGGTGCAATGCAATACAGTTCCAACTTTGTCAGCTGCAATCCTAGGCAAATATGTAAATAGCTCCTATTTATACGAATAGGAATTACTTCTGGGTAAACATGGTTAGGATTGGACTGTTTGGCATTGTCCTGTACACTGATATTTTAATTACATTAGTCACCATTGCCAATTGGATTGGCTGCAGCCTGCTTTCAGGATCAGTTCCAGTGCTCCATTGCTAACCAGATAAAAAATTGCTTTATTGCTCTGGCTTCTCCAATTGGCTGCTGTAGAGACTCTTGCATCATCCATAAATTGAACGAGAAGGCACAGAAGTGACATTTCATAGGTCAGTAAGAAATCAATAGGATCGCCCTTCCTTAGGTCTGCTCCTAAAGCCTTTCTAATCTTTGGCAATTGAAGGCATCAAAAGTAAATCATTTTACATGTAGTTTTATAATATTTTCCTTCCTCTTCAGAAGCATTCAAATAAGTAAGGTTCATACTGAGAATGCCAATTTTTAAAGGAGATGCAGCCATGGGGAATTAAGAAGTGGTGCCATCCAAAAACTGGGGCAGGGCCACACAGGCACATTTCATCACTTGATGAGGGTCAGGATTATCAAGTGGTACCTTGTTCTAGTAGAACAACCCACTGTGGTTTAGCTACCAGAGAAAGATCTTTTATATAAAAGCAATACAATGTCATCTGAATTGTTCCATATTCAACTGAAAGATGTCAAATAATGGAAATGTATGTGTGAATATGTAGGAATCACATGACCTAATATACTGTAAGATTCCTCTGATCTATGAATGAACTGAGACCTCTGCTCAAACATGCTGATTCTAAAAGTACAGATTGGTTACGCTGCAACATCTGTGTTGGTTATGCTGCAACCTAAGTCAGTCTTTGGAATTTAGACCTGTGAACAGACCACTGAAAATGTACTCATTTGGATTAGAGCTCCCCGAGTGAAGCTGGCTGGGGGATTCTGAGAGTTGCAGTCCAAGAAGGTAACTTTTAGAAACTTTGTTTAAATGAAGGGGTCTTTACTAGGAGACAGTTTCAGACTAGGAATGAATGTGGAATTAAGAAATTCTCCTCAGGAAACAGGATACTGGTATATGAGATCCTGTAATGCAGCCACCCGTACAGAGATGGGGAAATGAAGAAAAGGGTGGCTGTTTAACCTAGTCGTCCATTGTCACTGCAGCAAAGGAAGAATCTCCACATGTTCTTACTTCACTTCTACTCTCCTTTTGACTTCAGCCTTGATATCATAGCCCTCCCTGCTGAAGCCAGAGAAGATGCTACTATCTGTCCAGGTCATCAGAAGTAGAACTTACAAAAATCACTTTTTTTACACTACCACTTCCAACTCTAACTGTTCATGCTGGTTGGACTTAGCTGGTAGTAAAAAACAAAAAAGCTTTCCCAAATTCTCTCTAGGAGTGGGTGAATGGGCCACAGTAGTCCAAAGCACCCAAGCCACTTGTGAAGTAACCGCTATTTTGGTGCATTTGACAGCTAAACTGGACGAGATAATAAACATGTAAATGCATGTGGGTTTTGTTGTTTTTTTCCAGTTTTTTTTACATAATCAGTGAGGTTTTCAATTTCCCCTGTTTTGTGTTGCAGTATCAACAAAATCCCACATTTGCCCCCCTCCGATTGCTATGGTTAGCAAAGGAAGTTGTTATTAGTAGCTTCCCTTCCAAGTCAAATAGCAGCCACGTAGACCATCAGGGGAATATATTTGTCAGTCTCGTAGCAAAAGGGAAGGAGCTTTACCCTCCTTGCCTACTTTGGATCAGTCCAACCCCACAACTGAAAAAAAAAAAAAACCCAGAAAAAAATTGTAAAGTTAAATGCATTCATGTGTTTCAACATGTTAAAATCATGCTTCTGAATGCCAGGGAACATGACCAGGAGGATGCTGTTGTGTTTGTGTCTTGATTATGGGTTTCTGAAAGGCATCTTACTGGCCACTGTGGGAACTAAAAAGACTAGAGTGATCTTAGGTCTGATCCAGCATAGTACTCCTTATGCTCTCTAGAGCTAAAGCACCAATTTGAAAATGTAGAGAAAGTCCAGAAAAGAATTTCTCATGGCACAAATTATGTTCTCCAACCATCCAGGCTTTTCAAGCGTTTGGAATAGTTAATTTATCCAAGACACTCATCTGAATTAAATTGGCAAAACCACATGTGCACATACACACATGCACACTAAGTGTCAGTGCTCCATTTGTCAAAAAGTCAGCATAGGATAAGCTGCTGAATTTTATCTTTCAGAAAGCACAAAACAGATGCTCTCAGTGACTGAGGTCCCCACATCTTCCCCTCAAAAGATTTTACTCAGTCTGATTGCTTTTAAAAAAGATTTAAGTATCCCCAGAGCTTCTGTTTTTGGGTTTTTCTAGCCTAGGAAACAGGAGGCCAGTATCAGGCCCAAGTCTCCTCCCTTCGAATGGAGACTTCTCACTATGATAGCGAGAAAGAAAATTCAAGTTCTTGAAAGACCTTTCTGTGGAACTGACTCCCAACCTGGACAGCAGTTTATCAGCAATGCTTGGGATCACTGGTTGTAGGAGGATCCCATAAACCCGAAGACACTCCAGAACAACGTGGAGGATGGTGTCACGCCAACGTTCCTGCTCAGGATCCTCACACCGCAGTTTCCAGGGTGCATGCCTCTGGATGAAGCCATTTGTCTGTCTCACACAATCCATGATGGATTCCAAAGCCTTGTAGATCTGGAAGCGTTCAAAAGAGCTGTTTACTTGTAGAGGGAGGTCTTCAACCGATGACACCAACATGTAGTCCTCTGCTAAGGCCCTACCAGATCCTTTCCCATTTTGAGCATGCACATCTTTAGGGAAACATGCTTCTGAAAAACCTGGGTAAATCCCACTGGGGTTCAGACTGGGCACCGTGCACCGGTTGAGGAGCCCACCCAAGGCATCTGCCAGCTCTGAATTGACTAGGTTAATGGCTTTCTCACCATAATAGTCGCAGTCATGTTCAGGGACTCCCTGTCTCAGCAGGAAGTACCTAAAGCCATCCACTGAGTACTGCTGGAAGCAGGCCACTGGGTTCACCACATTGCCCAGGCTCTTAGACATTTTCTGCCCTTGCACCGTCCAGTGGGAGTGCACTAAGATCTGTTCTGGAGGCTCCAACCCGGTTGCCATCAGAAGAGCAGGCCAATAGATGGCATGGAACTTGAGGATGTCTTTGCCCACAATGTGGCAGGCAGCAGGCCACAAGGTGTGGTGAGCATCAGGATACCCAACAACAGTTAGATAATTCACAAGGGCATCCACCCAGACATAGATGGTTTGTGTTGAGTCACCAGGGACAGGGATGCCCCACTGCAATCGGTTTCTGTCACGCGATATGGAGAGATCAGGCAAGTCCTGCTCCAGCCACTGAAGCACCTGCTGGTAGAAGGGCTCAGGGATTATGACCGCCTTGTTCTCCTGAAGCCATTTCTGCAATGGCTCTTGGAACTTGGACAGTTTGAACATGTAGTTCTTCTCCTTGGTCCAATGTACCTGAGACACAAGAGAAACAATGATCACAACTTTACCCCTTACCTTGCTTTCTCTTCCTTCAGTGTATCATAGACAATATGTATTCCACCTTTTTTCCATAAACCTTGGCAGGCATACCTGCAATCCATAGATGTTCTCTTGCGCACACACCCATCACCATTCCTCCCTGTGCTGCTATGATCACTAGAAAACAGGATGCACGAAGCAAGTCATCTGCATGTGCCCTATTTACCAGCAAGACTAGGCTCCTGCTAACCCACCAAATAACTGTTTAGTGGCCTGGCAGGAGGCTGCTTCTGCTGTGGTGATTCTCTTGGTGTTCCCAATTTGCTGTGGGTCAAATGACCATAAGAACCAGACTCCCGCCAACCCAAAGAATTTTCTGGCAGAATCTAGTTCTGCTGCGAGGCAGGACATACAAGCATGCATGAGGATGACTACCTCAGTTAGCTGTGGGTGACAGTGGTCCTCCAGATGTTGAACTGCGATTCTCATCTGTCCTAGTCAGCACAGCCTATAGTGAGAGATCATGGCAATTGCAGCCGCAAAACATCTGAAGGACCACAGTTGTCTCCACCCTTGTTTTAGATGCAGCAGAACAGCCTCATGGTGACTGCAGTTATTTTGGGAGCTATCAGAACATTACAGCTAACATGTTTGTGTTCATATAGCTACAGAGAAACTGCAGAGAGACAGGAATGTTCAACAGGATGTAAAGAAGCAAGCCTCAAAAAAAGATAAAAAAGTAAACTGCGAAATTAAACATTATTGATGGACTTCAGACTCCACATGAGTCTACCTGAATGCTGAGATCATCACAGGGGCATTGCTTTGGGAGGCCTCAGTGTCAGAAGAGAAGTGGGCAGTGATTGCATGGAGGGTATTCTCAGTGAGGGCACCTTCCTTTTGAGATTCTCCGTACAGGTAGGCTCATTAAGCAAATATCTTTTTTTTTTTTTTTAATAAGCTTTTAACTATTAGGACACTGATTTTTTTCCTGGTTGATGTAACATTAAAAACAATAAAAACAAAGGCCTTCTTGGGCTTCCCAAATACTTCCCAAAATAATCCTGGTCCTATCTTGGCCTTCCTGAGCAGGGAGTACCAGAACAGGGAATATCATGAGCTGGGGCTATTACAGACAAGCCCCTGTGGCAAACCCCAAAAGGAATTTCCTAGATTGAAGGATGACAAATCAGGGCTTTCCAGGCTTGGGAAAGTTACTTTTTTAAAAACTACAACTCCCAGAAATCCTCAGCCAGCATGGCCAGTGGAAGTTGTCCAAAAATGTAACTTCTCCAAGCTCTGGGGCTTTCTCAGTAAAAGAGAAAGTAGAAAATTATATGGTGTTATAGGGAAAACTATATGATTGGGGGGCTTGGTACCTGGTGGCCACTCTCCAGTGAAACTGTGCGCAGCTGGCCTTGGGAGTCGGGACGTTCTGTGACCTGGGAAGCAGTCAAAAAACTTTCCTCGGCTGTACAGTACCAGCCCTCATAATGAGCCTGGTAGAGCCAGCCCCGTTCCTGCAGAGTGGTCCAGAAGTGCTCCACAGCCCGTGTGTGCCGTGGTTCAGTGGTACGGATGAAATCAGTATAGGAAATGCCTGCTTGTGTGAAGAGCTCCCGGAACTCTGCTGACACACAGTCACAGAAACGTTCAGGGGAAGTACCTGCAGCTGCAGCTGCCAACTGGATCTTCAGACCATGTTCGTCAGTTCCTAGGTAAAGAAACAGAAGAACACAGTAGGTACAATTGCCAAACTCCAACATCCAGGAATCGGGGGAACTACCCAGTGTGAAGAAGACACAAAGCTGCTGGATCGTTTTTCAGGAAAATTTCCTGTGGCAGCAGGATTTTATTTATTTATTTTATTATTTGTATTTATTTGTTACACTTACATGCCACCTTTCCTTCCAGGAGCACTAGGTGGCATACACAATCTTCCTCCTCATTTTCATTGTGGCAATCAGACTGTAAGGCAAAACAGCCTGCAATTAAAGTGATTAGCCCACAGTGGGCTTCATGACTAAATGGGGATCTGTGACCAGTGTGAAGAGAAAAGCTGGGCAAGCCTGGCTCGTGCCAGCCAATCACAGCTCAGGAAACAAAACTAAGGCCATTTCCGCATTAGATTGTTATAGCCCTATTATTCCACTTCCAACAGCCTACGGAATCCTGGGGTTTGCAGTTTGTGGAAATGGTCTAAGGCTTAAAAAGGAGGAATGGGAGAGAGGAAAAATGTACTGTAACCTTTAAGGCTGTTTTATCCTATTTTTTGTCTCTGACAGAAGGCAGATAGAGGAAAGATGGCATAGAGGGAAGGGAAAATTTGTAAGAGAGAGAGGAGAGTCAGCCATGGGGAAGAAGTGAATAGGACTTGGGGGAGCCGTGAATGATGAAATAGTTCAGAGGTTAATGTATGATTTAATTGTATCTTAATAAACTTCTACTTGTTTATTCTTTTTTACAATTGTGTTTCCCTGTTCCTATTAAGTTTTGATAAGAGTCTGGTCACAGTTATCACAGTGAACCCACTGAACAACCCATCCACTGGTCCTTCCAGGGATGGTCTTAAGGCCCAGGTACCCAGTCCAGGGAGGGAACTTGAGGGGCAAGGGGGCAAGGTGAATGACAGCAGCCCAAGAGTTTGGAACTGTGGGGCCAACCTGGAGAAGGGATTCATCACATCAGATTTCCTCAGTACTAATCTAATCAATAAATCACACCAACTCTTTTAGTACATATAGCATTAACAATAGTTTCTTCCCAGCTAGATACAAACATACATATATAAATGCACTGTAACACCAACTTTCATAGCTTGCCCTACCAACAGAGTATGGCAGCTAACACGGAAACTCCACATTAAGGGGCAGTCTGATTACCAGCTATCACAGATAAATTCCTTGGGGCGCCAATATCCATGGTAGAAGTGGCAATGGTGTAGTTTGTGAGCTCAAAGGACACCCACATTGATCATGACCTGAGACTTCACTTCAGTACACTGACTTCTGATCCAGCATAACCACACTTAACATTGTTCTGTCTGTGTCATGGAAGAAAATCACGTCTGTTCCGCTCTTCCCCATAGTTATGCTGATAGTGGAATTATGGATGGTGTAGTACAACCTACCTAGAAGGTATCAGGTTGGGGAGGACTGCTCTATTTGCATCTCCAGTTTTCATCACCTTCTTATCAGAAGAGTCTGCCCATTACAGAACAGCCCATATCCATGCTTCATGGCTCGCCTCAATCCCTGACACCGTCTCCACATTTTGCAACATCCATTATGAATTCTTGACAGTTTCACTTTTGTTTCTGCACAGTACTCTGGTGCTACTAAGCATTACTGGAAAATAGACATTTTCCTGTAAATGCCTCCTTGCTGGCAGCCTCTATCAAAAATATGTTCTTCTGCACATATGCACTTTTCCAAAAACCCCACCCATACACTGACCCTAAAAACTCAGCAGTCCATTTAAAGTTATCTCTCATGGATTGAAAACTGTGCAGTGTGGTGACTTGAACACTGAACTTAAAACAGGATTTGGTGTGAAATCACTGCCTGGCCATGAAGCTCACAGGATAATTTTAAGCTTCTGTTTATCATCATCTCTCAACCTAGTCTACCTCACAGGGTTGATGCAAGAATGGGGAGACCTGGCAACCATAGGCAGAGTCCTGTGTTAGTAACAGCAGCATTTTGCATGCTTTGCCCTACAAATAAATTCAGAGAGAGTTTGGAAAAGTTCCTTTTAAGACTACAGCTTCTCTAATCCACAACCCAGCAGAGGCACCTTCGGTGTTATAATACATTTCCCCCTATGCTCTGATTAAAAGACCTTAGATTCTGGAATAAGATGAACACTCACTCTTCCATTACAGACATGAGGAAGCATGATAAGAAAGACAGATGACAAGATATGGGGTAGTGACCATGTAGATTATAGCCCATTTTATGGCAGCAGTAGTCCAAAACATCTGAAAGATACATCTGGGGCAAAGCTGGTATATATTATGCTTTGCCATGCCTGTAATACAGAATCTAATGTTCTTGCAGATGCTGATAAGCAATTAATTCCCATTGTTCCTCACTACTGATCAGCCTGATGTATCTGCAGTCCAGGAACACGGGGGGAGCACAGAATACTTGGCCTAGATCTGGGCCATTTCCACACTAGACTGTTATAGTGCTATTAATCCACTTTCAACATCCTATGGGATCCTGGGATTTGCAGTTTAGGGAGGGGCATTTAGAATTCTCAGCCAGAGAGCTCTTTGGCCTCAGTAAACTACAGATCCCAGAACTCCACAAGATGTTGAAGCGAAATAATGGCACTATAACAGCGTAGTGCAGAAAGGGCCCAAATGTGTTACAATAGTGCAATAAAATCCTCTAAGTTTCTTAGGAGAACATGAGCTGAGTAGCAAAGGGAAAAGGCTCATCCATATATAAGGGATGTTCAGATGTTAAACTGTATCTACATTTGTTCAAATGATTCTGATACAATTTCCCTCTGTGTCTTCAGACATGATTTGTTATACTTAATTCTTAAAATCAGGGTCAGAATCAAGCGCACGGGTTGCACCTAGACTAAAGGGAAGCACATATATACATATAGAAATCTGAAAATTTCACAGAAAATGGAGCAATTTTCTAATCTGAAACATAGGCCACCTCCACACTAGATGGTTATAGCGCGATGGTTCCACTCCCAACCTCCTATGGAATCCTGGGGCTTGCAGTTTAGGGAGGGGCCTCAAAGGCCCCTCCCTAAACTGCAAACCCCAGGATTCCATAGGAGGTTGGAAGTGGAATCACAGTACTATAAGGCCGCTCCTAAACTGCAAGCCCCAGGATTCCATAGGAGGTTGGAAGTGGAATCATAGCGCTATAACAGTCCAGTGCAGCAATGGCCATCTCCGCAGGGCTTTGCAGCCCTGTTCCCCGGCCCCGGCCCGCCCCCCGCCGCCCCTCCCACTGACCGGTAGCCAGGCGTCCTCCCCTCCCGCCCTGCAGCTCCCGGTGCCGGTGCAGCGCGTCGGCCAGCAGCGCGGAGTAGAGGTGCCCAATGTGCGGCGGGCCGTTCACGTAGAAGATGGGCGTGGAGATCAGGCGCTGGCCGGCGGCCCAGGGCGCGCTCTGCCGCCGGCGGGCCCCACCCGCCGGGGAATGGCCGTCTCTCCGCCACTGGCGCGCCCAGGAAGACGCCGTTGCCCGGGGGACGCCGCGCGCGGGGCCGGAGCGAAGGCGCCACATCCTCTCACACCGGCAGCGGCGCCGGAGAACCGAAAGGAACCGCCGCTCTAAGCGCATAGAGCGTGGCTTGCTAGAGCGTCGCCGCTGCTTGGCCGAGAACGCGCGTGCGCACGCTTGCTGGGCCAGCGGCGCGCGTGCGCAGAGGGGGCGTTTCTCTCCGGCGGCGAAGTGGGAAACCGGGACCGGGAGGGAAGGACGTCCCTCCGGGCCGGTGCGTGGAGTGGGTGCCGCCATCATGTTCCGATGCCGCGTGGCCACCGCGCTGGTGCGCGCCTTCGGCCCCAAGTCGCGGAGCCGCGCGGGAGCAGGTGAGGCGGCGTTTTATCGGGGCGACCTGGAAGGAGGCGGCGGAAGGAGGGCGGGGGAGAAAGCCTCTGCCTCCCTCAGTCTTTCTGTCAGTGAAATGGGTCTAGCGGTTCCTTTGTTGGGCCGATTTGTAGTCGTCAAACTCGGCGTGGCCTTTTAAAAGGACGGTAGCACCGCAACAGCGCTCTGCATCTCAGTGCGGGTTTCGAATTTATAATGTTTGGATCCTTTTCTTTGAACGTCAGCATAGGGAAATTGACTCCCCTTATCTTCTGCTGTGGGGTCATTATTTAAGGAACCGACTAGGGCCTAGTTTGCAATGGGCAAAACAGACTAGGCTCTATGTAAAATTAGTGGTCGAATGCAAGAAATAGACTGCAGACACTAAATTTTGGAGAAAATATATGTAAAGATTGGTGTGGTTTTTAGGCTGTGATGGCATTTATGCTTGTCCAAGAATAAGCCTTGCGGAACGAATTGGAACCTATTTCTGAGTAGCAATGCATAGAACTGTGCTGCAGGTCTTGCTTTCCTAAACATGTCATGCTGGCCGGGGATGAGGGGAATTAAGTCCAACACATTCAGAGGGTAGCAGGTTAGGGAAGGCTGTTTTGAAGGAGAGAACCGAGATTAGTATGCCACTTCCATGCTAGTTCATAAAATCATAAACAACTTGAGATCTGTTTATTCACCCTATAGATCTCTGGAGTCCTTGAAGTTACCTGGAGAGGCCTTCCTCCTAGTGCCACATGCTCCTTATGTTCTTGTGGAGGAGGGCATTCCGTGTATTGGCACCAGCCAGGTGGAATACTTTTCCAGCCTAACTTCAAGGACAAGGAGCAATGGATTCAAGCTGCAGGAAAGGAGATTCCACCTGAAGCTCAGGAAGAACTTCCTGACAGTCAGGGCTGTCCGGCAGTGGAAGATGCTGCCTCGGAGTGTAGTGGAGGCTCCTTCCTTGGAGGTTTTTAAGCAGGGGCTTGATGGCCATCTGTTGGGTATGCTTTGATGGATGCATGGCAGGGGGTTGGACTGGATGACCCCTGTGGTCTCTTCCAACTCTACATTTCTATGATTCTATGATTCAACATGCACCAACTGTCTTTATGTTTTTGACGCATGTTGAAAACTAATTATTTAAACAAGCCTTGCTCATTCACCCCAACCAATATCTGTTTCTTGGACTTAAACAGGGTTTATATGTTGTTTTCTTTGTATTTGTGTGTATAATTTATTGATTTACACTGCTCTGAAAATTTTGGATACAGAGCAAATAGAAGGACTAGAAAATTTAAAAGTACAGTGTATAGAATCAACATCCACTGTGAGACTAGCTGACCAGACAAAAGAAGAAAGCAAACAATCATGTCTAAAGCCTTGTCAGGTTAGTGCCTTCAGCACAGAAATTTTGACACAGTTGACTTTAGAATCATATTCCCTTCCTACAGGGCTTGTTTTTTTTCCATTTTCGTTCATGCATGCTAACTAAATTGAATCTTGCTGGTAGGTCAACAGGAAAGATTCATGGCAGATCTCAGTGCATGGGTAGATTTATATAGGTTCTGTTTCAGTTAATCTGTTCCTCAGTGGTTCAGGATTAGTGAACAGAGGTGTCTGCTGAATTTGGCCAACTGAGGCAACAATGGGGAAGGAATATTGTATTCACTGTCCTTATTGTATTCCCCCAAATTTAGAACTCAAGGCAGCTTACAAATTAAAATGATTACATTAAAACAATTTAAAACATACTCTTAAAAAGAATAAAAAAGTAGTTAAGCACATTACAGTTTAAACAATGCAGCATGCCGTTAAGAAGACCCTGTCTTGTGTCTCCACCAGCTGTACTTGTGAAGATGGTGGGACTGAAGGAAGACCTGGGCAGCCTCAGACAGGGAGATATGGCCTGTCAGATAGCCCTGACCTAAGGTATATAGGACTGTATTGGATATAACCAGTACAGTACTTTGAATTGTACCTGGAAGCAGATCAGCAGCAAGCGGAGTTGTTCGAGCAGGGAAGCTGTATGATCCCTGTAATCATTTTGTTGCAGTGCTTTGCACCAGCTGAAGTTTCCAAACATTCTTCAAAGGCAGTCCCAAATAGAGTAGGATATAATTAAGACACATATCACTGTGGCCAAATCATACTTTTCCAGGAACAGACTCAGCTGGTGCACTAGCTTTGAATGTGGAAGAACACTCCTGACCACCACAGAAACCTGGGCCTCCAAGTACAAGTCTGAGTCCAGAAGTACACCCAAACTGTAATCGTATCCATCACAGATTGAATCTCTGTTCTCTGATCTATTTTTTTTTTTTGACTGACTGGCAGCACCTCTGTCTGTGTTTGGATCAAGCTTCAATTTGTTCTCCCTCATACAATCTATTACTGATGCCAGACACTAGTTTAGAGCAGAAACAGCTTCCGTGGAGTTTGGTAGAAGGGAGAAATAAAGTTGGGCATCATCAGCATACTGGTGGCTCTGAAATCCAAACTTCTGGACCTTTTGAATAGCTTGGGGGACAGAACCAGACCTTGAGATAATCCACAGCCCAGTGTTTAGAGTCAAACAGGAATCTCCCAGCACTACCTTCTGGGTTCATCCATCCAGAAAGAAATGGAAGCACTGTAAAACAGTGCCTTCAGATGGTATCCAAGCATGGCTGCTAGAAAGGATATCATGGCCAGTGATATTGAAAGCTGCTGAGAGGATCCAACAGAACCATCAGGGACACACTACCACATCTAGATTCTTGCTGAAGGTTAACTTGCAAGATGACCAAAGTTGTCTCTGTCCCATAACCAGACCTGAAACCAGATGGAAATGGCTCTAAATAATCAATTTCATCCAGAATCCCTGAAGTGGGGAGGCCACCATACATTCTGTTACTTTGTCCAAAAACAGAATATTGGACACAGTTGATAGTTATCCATTTTAGAGGTCGTACTAGGTATGATTAAACCTTCTCTTTTTAGACCTGCTGGACACTTCCTTAATTTGCCTATCAAATTAATCAGCTGTCAAAAAGAAATAGCTAGGATGCCAAATATGCTCTCCTTGGTGAAGCTCCCACTTTTTGTTGTAGAATTATGAGTTACACCCTTAGGCTGTGTGTACGGATCAGGCAAAACATTGGTATAGTGTGATGTCCACAATGCTCACATACTCCCCATCCTCTCAGATGACTGAGAGCCGGTGTTCAGAATCCTGAACTTTCCACTTTTAATTAACCATGGCTTCCCAAGTTACTCAAGGCTACTAACATTAATTGTAGAGAGTTTCAGTAAGCCTGCTTTATAACCCATGCCATCTGGTATAAAATAGTGGTGAACCTGATTATAGTTCATGTAAAGCAAGACAACTCATTTGAAATTAACAATTGTTAATATTAACCACAGTTAGTTGCACTGGCTGATACAACAAACCATGGTTAAGTGAAAAGGAATGTATGACTGTGCAGTGGGAGTGATAGAGGGTATGAGCCTGGGTCTCACTGTGGCTTTTTTCTACTTTTGCATGTCACACTTAACCAAGGGCAAATTGTGGCCCAAAATCACTCCACAGAAGTTAGAAGCTAATGCTGGAGGCTTTTGGCCATCATACAGACCTTGAAAACATTTCTAACCCCCACCAATACAAAGAATATTGGCCACAGAATGAAAAAAATTGGGTGCTGGTGAGCCAATTTTTGGAATGGGGAATGTAGGAGAGAAAACTGGCCTGTATTCCCTGCATGCTTGTCCATCACTACACTAAACCATGATGGTAGCATGTGCCTATTTTCATAATGTTTTTATAGATGTGTTTTGTGTTCAAGTGAAGCAGAACTATGTGAAAGATGTACTGAGTGAAGCAGATTTTCCCCCCTCAGAATTTATGTCTGAGAAGAAGATCCAGAAACTCCACAGCAGTGTTGGAATTTGGTCATAAATGATAAACTTTCTGAATATGTTGGTGGTTTCACATGTTATTTTCAAGTGAATTCATGATACTTGAGTCAACTTGTATTGTGCAGCTGGTGTCATTTGCCAGTGGCACGTCATGTTTCCCATTTACTTTCATGGAGCCCATGACAGTGGACAAAGTGTTGACTTTCTATGGGCTTTTCCGCACTACACTGTTATAGTGCTCTTATTCCACTTTTAACGTCCTATGGAATCCTGGGGTTTGCAGTTTAGGGAGGGGCATTTGGGATTCTCAGCCAGAGAGATCTTGGGCCTCAGGAAACTACAAACCCCAGAATTCCACAAGGTGTTGAAAGTGGAATAAGAGCACTATAACAGTGTAGTGTGGATAGGCCTTATGAGACAGATCTACTTCAAATCCACATGTGGGTCCAAAGATCACTGTGTGGTAAAGGCTCTTTTTATCTCTCAACTTAATGTTCCTCACAGAGTGGTTATGAGGATAAACTGGAAGAAAACCTTGACATTGCTACTGTGAACCTCTTGGAGAAGGGAGATAAAAATGTAATAAAGCATCAGCCGTTATGGGTGATGATGATGATGATGATAATATTGTCATCATCATTATCACCATCATTTATTTATCTATAGCCCACCTTTTCCCCAAAACTGGGCAGCTTACAAAATTTAAAACAAGTATAGTTAAAAGCATGTTCAAAGGAGTAAGTAAAAGCATAGAAATATTTTTGTAAAGATGCATAGATTTAAACCATTTAAAACAAACCCATTTGAAAAAACAAGAGATAGAGATAAGTAGAACAGTGCACTGCTAAAAGCCCTTGTAGGCAGTTCCTAGAAGCATGTCAGAACAGAAGAGTTTTTACTTGCCAACAGAAGATCAGCAGAGAGGGAGGCATCCCAGCATCCCCAGGAAGCAGTTCCAAAGCTCCAAGAAAGCCCTTCTCCATTTTTTCATCAGACATGCCTGTGGAGGTGGTGGGTCTTTGTGAAGGGTGTCCCTCACAGGTGAGATACAGTCCTTCAGGTGGCCTAGCCAGACACCGTCTGAGCTATATAGGGCTTTATAGGTCATATTTATTGTTTTGAATTGTGCCTGGGAACAGATTGGTAGTCAACAGAGCTTTTGTAACAGTGAGGCCAGCCATATGCTCTGAAAGTTATTAGGGTATTCTTGATGCAAGTATGTGTTTTGAATTGGAGAATTACGGTTTCATTTTTATGCTCTTGGGATGTCTTAGTAAACAACAATAATAACACTGGCAATGCCCCAATAGAATCTATGGCCACTTCCGCTCTACACTGTTACAGTGCTATTATTCCACTTTCAACATCCTGTAGAATTCTGAGGTTTGTAGTTTACTGAAGCCGGAGAGCTCTCTGGCTGAGAATTCTAAAGACCCCGTCCCAAACTGCAAGCCCCACGATTCCATAGGATGTTGAAAGTGGAATACTAGCACTATAACTGTGTAGTGCGGGAATGGGCTAAGACAAGTCCAGCTTTTTTTTTCCTTTAATAATCAGTTCAGTCTCTTTCTGTGTAGCACCTCAAATATACTGGGCTGCAGCTCCCATCCTGCTAGTCAGTCTGTTGTCTGGGGATGATGGAAATGCAGTTCAACACATCTGAAGGGCACCAGGCTGGGGAAGGCTGATTTAATTAACATGGTGGTATGTTAAAGTATTTTGTTGATGATTCTGCCTCCTAACCAATTGTATTTCCAGGCCTCTTGTTTCAGCGATGGAAAGTTCCCTTAGACGTTCAGCTGAGCAGAGAAATGGCTAGCTCTGGTGTTCCAGGGGGCCAAAGTGAAAGTGTGGTCTTTGCTCTGCTTGTGGGCTTGTCCACTTTAGGAGCAGGGGCCTATGTAAGTAGAAAAGCTTGATGGTCAATAAAAGAATGACTCAGCTCCTGCTACCTGGTGGCCTTTCTTTTCTTCTTTTTTTCCTTCTAGTTTACATCCTTCATATTTCTCTGTTTTTTTCACTTCTCTGCAAAAATGTCATAGTGCTCTTAATACTGTCAAGGAGCAAAACTGAGCCTCTGTTCTATGCTAACCTTCTCTCCACTCATTGTGTCAGTGGAAGGGCACTCATTAGATTAGAAGAGCATGTTGTTGATAGGCTGCCACTCTTGATATCTTGAGCTGACATACAAACCAGCTTGGAAGAATACATTTTTTTCATTCTTGCTTACGGGAGAAATTTAGTATGGGGACTTTTGTACTGTTAGGTGGGAAGCCTATCTTTAAGAGAGAGTAGTAGTTAATCACAAACAGCAATTGGACAGACATGCCAGACACAGATCTCTGTTGTCTTAAATGTTAGGAAATGATCCCTGGAATCATTTGCACCACTTGGGCAACACTGGCAGCCTCTCATGCTATTTCCAGAAGTCAGAATGGATACTCAGAGGGATCCAACACCACAGAGAGTGCAGAACTTTTGTTGCCACTGATGGGATGGGAAGGGGGGTGGGATTGTGGACTCTGAGGGCAAGATAGCCCTGATTTCTTTTTGACAGAAAATGTTGATAAAATACTGGGTGCTATGTCTTGGTCTGATCAGGGTTGGGAATATTACTTTTTTGGACTATAGCTCTCAGAATCCCTAAGTCAGCATGGCCAAGCTCTGATCTGAGCCTTTCCCATGCCCTCATTGCATAGAAAGGAGGCAAGTGGCTGATTCCAAGTAATTCTTCTCTTCCCATGGGGAAAGCTAAATCTGCATCTGCTAAATCAGAATCAGGGTGAAAAGAGGCCTCTTTTGGTGCTATAAGTTAAATAAGTTTAGGCGAGACAACACTTTCTACCTGCACTGGTTTTGACAAAAGTTAACTGAAATTGATGGAAGTCCTTGCTTGCTCCAAGATCTGTGTAATCTGGTGTCCTTATTTAATTCTCAGACCGCTTGCTTCGTTTCTCTCTTTCTCTCTTTGCTCTTTTTTCTTCCCTCATCTATTCCCTCCTGCAGTTTTGCAGTGTCTGCATCTCCGACCCCCTTCTCGGTCGCTAACGTCTCCAGGTGCTCCCAGCAAGGACAGCAGCAACTTAGTATACTTCTTAATAGTAGGAGGAGCAGTCACTGGGGCAGGCGCTTATGTAAGATGCTTACCGTTGAATTTGGTTATGGGGCTAGGGTGGGAAATGCATGCTCTGACTGAAGTTTAGTCTTTTGGGGTGTTCTGAGTCAGTGAAAATGATCAGACTCAGTCCTCTTCTTTGGATATTGCCAAATAGAGCCTGTTTCCAAATGGGTAGCTGTTTTAGTCTATTGCACTCAAAACAAGAAAAAGACTTGCGGCACCCTAAAGATTGACAAATGTAATTTGATATAAATTATTCTGCAAAGCAGTCTGTTTCACAAGATGCATAGAGTTTATCCAGAATTCCGTGTGTGTGTGTGTAGATATATAGTTAATATATTGGGGTGTGGAGGGAGGATCATAGACAGAGGGCAGTGTGACTTCTGCTTTGGGACACTGGAATTCAGTCAGAGGGGCAGTTTCCCTCCCCACTGCAGTCCCTTGTGTACTTTCAAAATGGATTCTGGAGAGCTGAGTTTGGAGCCATATGAGAGTGAGGAGGGAGAGGGGAGGGGAAGGCGATTCTGGAATTAGACCAGTGAGGCCAGAAGAAAATAAATGCAGAAGGTACTAACAGATAGTAGTTTTCTCTGGATTAGTTCAGTTTTCTACATGGAAGACTCCCTGAATTCTTAAAATATAGGAATGCCAATGTATATGTAAATATTTTGCATGTGTGCACATTCAGACTCTTTCTTTCGTAATCTGTAATTCCTTTTAGCTTGCCTAATAAAAGAGAGATAATTGCAGTTCCCATAGTTAAGTTTCTGTCCTTCTTCACTCATCTCTTCCCCTTTCTTGTGTTCATTTATTTTTGTATTTGCTTCTGCTAACTGATTATTAATTTTTTGCATGAAATTGAACTATCCTATTTACAGGGTGCTCTGTCCTCCCCTAACTTTTCAAATTTCTTTTTGAGAGTTGATATGGATTTGTGTGTGTGTTGGGGATGGATGGGTAGATTAGCCTACAGAGATATTATGAACAATTCCTCTTGCTAGGAAATAAAATCTTCCAGTTAGCAATCAGCTTCAGTGGAAGCAGTTTTGCAGGGGATATGGAAGAAAATTGGCTAACTAGACCCCAGTGTAGTCAGCTTACAGCCACAAGGCTGTATTCACTTTCTCTGCCCCAATAAAACCTAAACCTAAATTCATATATGAGTCTGTCTTTAGCCTCTAAACCCAATAGTTGCCAAT
Organism: Ctenosaura bakeri; assembly: GCA_948474755.1. Classification (NCBI taxonomy): domain Eukaryota; kingdom Metazoa; phylum Chordata; class Lepidosauria; order Squamata; family Iguanidae; genus Ctenosaura; species Ctenosaura bakeri. The sequence goes on along the minus strand of CAOLHI010002376.1, from coordinate 103,931 downwards.
TTCCAGTTCAGATTTTCCAGAATATCCATCTAGAAATGCCTACAGAGACCAAGTCTCTTTGTTCAGATCTCTGTAGCAAATTTCACTAGATGTCAGACTTTTCTTGTAGTGTGTGTGTGTGTGTACCTGTGCATGTGTAGGAACCTGTTCCCTTCAAGACACCAACTCCTTTCAACAATAGCTAGCATGTCCAGCACTCAGGAGGAGGTGGTAGTTGTCTTACCTCATTTGGAGTGCTACTAGCTCCCTTTCTTGTCCCAGTATCTTGGCAAGACATCTGCCAGCATGGGCCCTTGTGCTCCCCCTTGTAGTTAGTTCATTCTGCTCATGTGTCCCCTTTCCCCTGCCACACATACCTCTGTTGCATATTGGGCAGGTTCTGCTTTGTTCCCTTGAATGCAGACAGAGTAGAGGGAAGCCCATTGCTTAGCAGAACCTTAGAGTCCTAAACAGCTTTGTTTCACATGTCACCTGTTTGGCCATCTAGGTGTACAAAACCCTGAAGGAAGATAAAGAACGGTATAATGAGCGCATTGCAACAATGGGTCAGCGTCCCTTGCAGGATGCAAGATCATCAACAGGTAGGTGCTTGGCCACCTTGCAGCCTTTAGAACAGGATGGGGAAGCTGCCAGCTCCCCATCTCCCATCAGGCCCAGACACTCTGGTCGTTGGTTAAGGATGGTGGGAACTTTAGTCTCAACAGCATCTGGAGGGACCATAGTTTCCTTGCCACTGCTTTAGCACTTAACTTTCAAGCTGAGGCCTGCAGGCTCTCAGAAGAAAGTCTGAGTTCTAATGCTACAGTGAAATTCATAATTAAAAGCTGATTTCCCCAAACATCAGGATATGGGGCTGACAGCAAAGGAAAGACAGTTCTCCAGCAATGAGGCTCAGACCTTTTTTTTTTTTTTTAAACAATGACTGGGATAGAGTGCCTCTGAAGGTGATAGCATCTCCTTCATTGGAGGTTTTTAAATGGAGGTTGGATGTCAGGCGTGCTTATTTATGGATTTCTTCACTGGCAGGGGGTTGAACTAGATAAACCTTGGGGTCTCTTCCAACTCTTTGATTATATGATTGTCCTTATTAGCCACTGCAGACAGCCCCACATCAGTAGATTGCTGCCGTGAGGAGAAATGTTTCCTATTTACCTGCATTGGGCATCCTGCCAAATTACATCTTCTCTCTTTGCAGAAGCAGATTCTGCCTCACAGAGCACAGCAGGTGAGGGAGCACTTTAAGATGAACAAAATCCGTTCCCACTAGAGTTGTTGAGCTTGGTATTCTTTCTACAAGGCATGCTGGTAATGAGCTGGTCCATCTGCCAGATGGGAAAAAGCCACTCTGATGACAACTAATCTGTTGGCTTCCATTTTGGGTAATAGGGAAAGAATGAGATGAGCTTCAGGAGTCACTGGACACTTCTCGTGGAATGGTTGGCTTGTTACCCCAGAATGGCTTGAATCCTGCTGTGAATAGAGGAAGCTGCCAAGTCACACCGTTGGGGCTTCTTGCTTAATATTGTCTGCAAAGGCTTGTAGGTTTCTACAACAAGGTTTCTGGCAGGAGTCTTTCCCAGCCCTGTCTGGACATGTGTTTTGGAGTGGACCGGCCATAATTTCTTTGAGAGTGACCAACACATGCCCTGCGTGTAGGTTGTATCCAGTTTGTGGCCCTGGAATCCCAACCTTCTGTTTTTGGTTTAAAGCAAGTACACTCTGGAAGTCTTAGAAAATGTGATCCACCTTTAAAGAAAGCCCTTGCTTTACCAGGAATAATTTTGATGTTTTTTGAAACAAGAAATGAACTTCCAGCTTAGGAAATAACAGGAAGAAAGCACTTTTTTTTTTGGGAAGAGGGGGTTGGATTGGCCTCAAGCCTGCTGTAGCCCCTTGCTTTATTTCTAAAAGTGTGGTTTTAGTGATATTAAAACAGTGGCTGGATGCGGTGCAATAATGCTGAACCCTTTCCACCATAAACCTCCACCCTTTGAGAATGGTGAGCAGAGAGAGGAGTCTGATCCATCCACAGTACTTGAAATTTCTGGATATATGTCCAGCATTACTTATTTTACCTAGTGCAGAGAGACAAGTGAAATTATGAAGCTCTTCCCCCGCCACCTTTTTTTTTGGGTGAGAGAACCTGAATTTGTGTCTCTGAGTGCCTTGACTGAGTGTCCACTTGTGCTTGCAGCCCCAGAAACAGAGGCAGCCACGCCCCCAGAATTTCCATCCCATGCTCCTTTCCTATTAATTGGTGGAGGCACTGCTGCTTTTGCTGCTGCTAGATCCATCCGGGCTCGAGATCCTGGGGCCAGGGTAAGTAAAAGAAGCAGACTGCTGGCTACCACCTATATTGTTATTTTTGAGACATGAAAGAAATCTTTTCATTGTCTCATGTTTAAGGTGCTGATTGTGTCAGAAGACCCTGAACTTCCTTACATGCGGCCTCCACTTTCAAAAGAACTGTGGTTTTCGGAAGATCCAGATGTCACAGAAACTCTGCGGTTCAAACAATGGAATGGTAAAGAGAGGAGGTGAGTTTCCAAGTCCTCCTGGCCCCACCAAAAAGAATTGTTGGGAGTTTGCATCAGAGACTCCCAAATGCAGCTAGAGGTGGAGCAGCTGAAACCTCCAGTAGGCACTGGCTGTACTTTTCTGTGCTTGACAAATGAATGGCATAGAGAAGGTCTCCAAAAACCTTTACAAAACTTTGTGTCCAAAAATCCCCCACACCAAGATTTTCTAGCTATTTTGAGGCCCTCAAGAACACTGCTTCCCAAATCTTGAAAGAATAACATTTCTGAGCTTTGTCCTTTCCTGCTCAAATAGCATGAAGTTGGAGTGAACACTGCTGCACAATTGTGTGAGTGCTGATTTTAAAGTTGTATTTATTTCTAGAAATTTGGTCCTATTATGCTGGCCAAACTCAATGGCTGTGAAAGCAGCTACTAAGCAGTGAAAACCAAGAGTACCCTTAAAGGCACCAGATCCCATCTGATCATGGAAGCTAAGCAGAGTCAGCCCTAATTAGCCTTAGATGGGAGACTGCCAACAAATACCAGATGTTGTAGGCTATATTTCAGAGGAGGGAGCTGGGAAAATCACCTTTGAGTATTCCTTGGCTAAGAAAACTCTATGAAATTCAGAGGGGTGCCACAAGTCAATAGGTGGCATGAAGGAATGCAGTCACACGTGCACCCACACCTACACACCAATAGGCATCTTGCACTGTTGTTTGTTGCGCTTTCAAACTAGTTCTGATTTATGGTGATCATATCGAAGAGTTTTCTTTTCTCAAAAGAGGGTCTTCCTCTTTCTCTGAAAGAGTGACCGGCCAAGTTTACACAGTCAGTTTTTGGGGCCAAATGGGGATCAACCCTGATCTCCCAGAGTCCTAGTCCAACACTGAAAACCACAACCCCGTGTTGGCTCTGCCCTGTTTGCTGAAGCTAATTCATAATGGCAGTGGCACCTAGGTCATTTCCGCACTAGCCTGCTTACAGCGCTGTTATTTCACTTTTAACATCCTATGGAAACCTGGGGTTTGCAGTTTAGGGAGGGGCCTTTGAGGCTCCTCCCTAAACTGCAAACTCCAGGATTCCATAGGATGTTGAAAGTGGAATAATAGCACTATAACAGGCTAGTGCAGAAATGGCCCTAGTCTTGAACAGCAAATATCTTGACTGGCCAGTGAAATTCTTACCTACTTTCTAAGTGTGGGATTTGGCAGGGCTCATAAAGTACAGGATTTCTCTGAGCGAGGATGCCACAGCTGAGCACATCCTGTTGCATGTAGCCATCTACTTTATTAGAGAAAAGCAAGATATGTAATCGTGTGGAGATACATGTGGGTTGAACCAACCTTTATTTGCAGGGGTGGGTGACCTGCAGTCTTCAACCTAATTTTCTCTTTTAGTGACTAATCAAGGTTTCCAGCAAGAGCAGTCTTTCCCTGCTTTGGCAACCTGCTAGGCAGGGGTTAGAGGGTGTATCAGGGGCTGACAGAGAGGATGTGGGAGGTGCCTCTGATTTTGGCCTCTCTACTTCCAGCACATGACCCTGACAGATTAGTCAATAGGGAATATGGCCTGTGAAGGAAACACGCAGTTCTCTCACTGCCTTCTTTTCTCTTTTCCCTTGCAGTATATACTTCCAGCCACCATCTTTCTACGTATCACCTCGTGACTTGCCTCATATAGAAAATGGTGGAGTGGCTGTCCTCAGTGGAAGGAAGGTTAGTATAACATGGATTGCCACTGTTGTAGAAGTACTGTGGAGTTTATTTATAGCAGAAAGCAGATTCCGTTTTATTTTTATTTTGGGATTTATATTCCAGTTCTTCAAAGACTTATTCCTTGGTGACTGTACAACATGCTGAATATGACAATACAGTACAAATATAATCAAATTAAAAAAAAACCAATATAAATGAAAACAGACATAACTGTAAAAGCAGCATAAAATTCAATTTAGTTGAGCATGAGTATCATAACTTATGGGGAGAGTGCAGACGATCCATTAGGAGTGAGGAAAATGTAGCTCATGAACCACATGTGGCCCTTGACCGCACTTCTGTGACCCAAGTCATGCCCAACCCTCTGATATTTGTTGAGAAAAATTAAGCATTATTTTTTGCTAAAACATGCATCCCCCCATATCTGTTTTTATTCAATTCCCTCTCAAAATGACTGTCATTTTCAAGTGACCCTGAAGGAAGTATTTTGGCATCCTGGAGTGTATGTGTGGCTTAAGAGTGGGCAGTCTGGGGAAAGAAGGGACCCCTGTCTTCCCTATAGAAGATTCCAGGTTTAATCCCTGACATACCCTGGTAAAGCTAGGAGGAATCAATCAGATAACCCAGAAAGCCACTGCTAGCAATGTAGATTGGGGTGGACAGTCTTCAGACTTATGAGATCAACTTCATTTTTAAATAATACCCATGAACCAGAGACTGGGATACTGGCAGAGTCGAGGAACAGTGTGCCTCTGAATACATGTTCAGCTTAGGGTTTTCCAGTAGTTAAGATAACCAACCCCACAATTCCTTTGACACAAAATCCACTGCTGCATGGTAGCTATTGTAAGCCAGCTAGGCACTGGAAACCCTTGGCAGTGTATTGCAAATGGTTCTGAAACTTTGACGCATCTTCTGCTCATCTGTGATTTAGGCAATATTGAGCTTAACAAACTATTGGTCTAACGTGGTCTAAGGTATGTCTTGTGTGCCTAAAAACTTGTAATATTGAAAAAGCTCAAAATACTAAAAGGGGCAGTTTGCTGCCATTTAAAAAACCTATGTGGTAGGAAAAACTGGTCTGCAGTGGGAAGGGGTGAATTTTGCCTGTGTTTCAAGGCTATGGGCATCTTATTTGGACAAGAACCCCTCCCCTGCAGAAGACACAAGCGTGTATTTAACTTGCAGTTGGTCCACAAGCGTGTATTTAACTTGCAGGTGGTCCACATGGACGTCAGGGGCAACGTAGTGACACTCGACAATGGCACACAGATCTCCTACGACAAGTGCTTAATTGCTACAGGTGAGGGTGAACAACCTGCTGCCTTTTCTCTTTAGTTCACTGGGGCAGTGGTTCTCTCAGCCTTTGGTCCTCCTAATGCTTTGGATGTCTGCTGTCAGAATTGTTGACCGTAGGCCCTGCTTGCTGAAGTCAGAAACATCTAGACAACTTAAAGCAAGAACCACTGTACTGAAGGAACAGTGTGGATGTTGCCCAGTTGGCCAAGGTGCCAAAGAGCTTTCATCTGCTGTCTAATTTGAACATGATTTAAGTGCTCTATTTTCTGTCCTCAGGTGGTTCCCCAAGGAATCTTCCAGTAATTGAGAGAGCAGGCAAAGAGGTGCAGCAGAGGCTCACCCTGTTTCGGAAGGTAAGGGTGAAGGGGAGGGTAACAAACAGCCAAGGTATGTAACGGAAAGTGGTTTTTTTTAAATGCTCAGTATCTTTTTACATGATTTGTTTTATTGCTCTGATAACTATGGTTTTGTTAACATTTAGAAAATAATTTAATCTGTTACCTGTTGTAGCATTCATACTATTACCTGTTGTGCTGTAGGAAAGTAATTTGTTGCATTACTAGGTGATTTTTTTTTTAAAGCCACTTTAGAATTGATAAGAGAGAACATGTTGCTCATTACACCAGTAAAGTAACTTCATTTCCACTTGATACACTCCTTTTCAACATCTGCAGTTACTATCTGTGGTGTGCCCTCCCTGCATTCATTACCAGTAAATAGATTAACATCTAAAACTTTGATTCCAAGCTCTGTTCTTTGGTATGATTATTTTAATCATGTTAGACTTGCTTAGCAGGAAGTTGGGGTGCAAAACTTGAAATGAAATGGGGCATGGGGAGAAATTAGGGAATCTGTTGCCCTCTGTTGGCTTATAGTCAAAATGTTGAGGCAAATTTCAGATACTTTGTAGGTCTTCAGGCACAAAGCAATACAAAAGGAGAATTATATCCTGACTGTCTGTCTGCCCCTTGATAGTTTTCTTATTCTGGTGTGAAATATGTGAACTAAGAACCTATCCAAAAAACCTACCAAGAAAGGCCGGGGTGTCAGCAGCAGCAGACATTCCAGCAAGATGTGACAGAGGGAAATGAGGTAGAAGCAGAGTCATTCCACAATTCCTTTTGAAGGATTTACTGCTTTCCCCGCTTTTCCCTTTCCATCCAGTTGTCCTTTTGTGCCATGTCTTTTTTCTGTCATGGAAGCCTGCAGGCTGGAACTGTTTAAAGAAAAGAGACCTAACTGACTGATTCTAAGCTGTTCCAAAAATGTTTTTGGTTGAAGAAGTCCTCTAATCAAATAAATATGTCCCTCACCCCCCCATTTTCTTGTAGATTGAAGATTTCCATTCACTGGAGAAAATTTCCAGAGAAGTTAAATCAATCACCATTATTGGTGGTGGTTTCCTGGGTAGTGAGTTGGCCTGTGCTTTGGGGCGGAGAGGTAAGTGTGAAAAACTTAACAGTGAGAGCCAGAAAAGAACAAGGGTTGGGAGCGTATGAGGTGCTGGTTTACATAGCCATTCAGCTATCAAAGTAGAACTTAAAACATGGGCAGGTTTATATGGGATTATTTAGTTATATAACATATCAACTACATAGTGTGTAAGCCAGCAGTTTGAATTTACTCAGGCGCAAACTGGTAGATCACCCAGGTTTTCCACTTCTCTTTGCAGCACAGTCAAGGGGTTTAGAGGTGATCCAGATGTTTCCAGAGAATGGCAACATGGGCAAAGTTCTTCCTGAATACTTGAGTAACTGGACTACCAACAAAGTTAGGCGAGGTAAAATCCTCTTCTTTCCTTCACCCCCTTTCTTGGCAGAGGTGCCGTTTGGAGCCTATTTTTGAGCACTCACCTGAATGGGGAGGAGGCAGTCGCAACTGTCTTTTACTTTTCTAGCAAACAATTCTGGAGCGCCCTTGCTGCTTGAGGCAACTGCTTCACTGAGGGCCATGGGAGGGCTCTCACTGAGAAGCAGGACCGCCCTGTCAGTCCAGTGGTAGAGCAAGCAATTTTTGGCTCTCTCTCCCTCAGCTGTTTTTTTCTAGATGACTGTGATAGGAAAACTACAGTCCTCCCTCCACATTTGCAGGTTTGACCTTCACAAATTTGATTATTCATGAGGCGCATGTGTGCCTCCCCATTTTCCTGCTCCCATTCTCTTCCATTTGGCTGGGCATGGAGGAAGAAGGCAAGTGCTTGAACAGAAGACAATAAAATTGGGGCGCTTGTGGGTGCCTTCTTTCTCCCCTCTGTAGATGCCCCCTATTCCCTTGTGTCTGGCCCCAGCATACAAAAAGCAAGAGAATGGGAGAGAGAACCCCTGAAAGAGAATGGGAGGGGGATTGGGGGGCGTTATTCGTAGTTTTTCTACTTTCATGAGAGTCCTGCTGCTGGAACCTGCACAAAAATGGAAGGGCCACTATATTGTCTTTCAGACAATATTATAGAGATGAGCCAACCGAATCCTTGGATCCTTGGGTAGCATTCGAGATTCATGGATCCGAATCCCAGCCCCAAAATAGGCAAATCCTTCGAATCCACACCTCGTCCCGTCCACCCTGGACGTGATCTGGCCTGGTCTGGAGGAGGTGGCGGGGAGTGCGATCCTGCCCTCTCTGCTCTTTTCCTACCCGCCCCAGCGCAATCCTGCCCAAGATCCTGAAAGTTTTCCTGAAAGTGAAAACTATTATTTAATTTGTTTTTCATTAAACAAAAATGTCAAATTCTGCTTCAGAAATACTTTTCGGTAAAGGTGCCTTCTTTGCCTTGCTTTTTAAACCGTTTTTTAAAAATGAATTCGAAAGATTCGAAATTTGTGAGATTCATGGATTCCCAGAACCTTCCAGGGATTAGGATGCAGAAAATTCTGGATTCGTCCCATCCCTGCAATATTACTTCAGTATTAAGAGTTTGATTTTAGGCTCAGGAGAGGCTTTTTTCCCCTGTCCAACAGGAAATGTTTCCCTGCTAGGAAAAAAGGCTTCTCCTGAGCCTAGAACATTCTGGGGATGGGGACAGAAACATGGTAAAATTGCCCTCACACCCCCTACCTGGCATTTTGGGGCAAATAAAAGTAAAATGGATCGTGGCTGGACTACCTATCACATGTTTACCACCTTTGGATGAAATGCTATAAATAGGCAATAAACAGATTTAAGTGGGACAGCCTGCCCAATGAGCTACCACCCCTAATTTAAATGGAGATATTGCCCCTCCAGTTTTTGTTGCCTCTGGTTGTTCTGTAAGGAACTGCATGTAGTCAGGAGCTGGACCATTGCTGCTGCTTTGTGTAGTCTCTATCTGAGGCTTTTGTGGCCCTTGCTGTCTTAGTACCTTCCAGGTATTTTGGACTGCTTCAGCTATTCTGGCCAGAGGTCATGAGTGGTATGAGTGGTAGTCCCAGACCTCTGGAGCATACTCTTTAGCAGTGAGGCAGCACATGACCTACAGGCCCTGTTTGTGGGGAGGCTGCAGTTGCCTCCAGCTCTTCTTTCACCAACCTATGAGTTTCTTCTGTTTACTTTCAGAGGGAGTGAATGTGATGCCCAATGCAGTCGTGAAGTCTGTATCTATAGCTGGGAACCGGTTGCTCATAAAACTGAAGGATGGGAGAAAAGTGAGTACTGTGAAGCAAGAAGATGGGTCTTCTGTCTTTGCTGTGGAGAGAAGGGATTGTAGGAGGAGTAAAGACTATCCCAGTGTGGTTCAGTTCCCTGGTGCCTGAACTACACTGCAGCCTTCTCGATTCCATTCCCCTTCAGTTGCTTAGAAGTATGGTATGATCTGAATCCTTCAGTTCTCTGTGGATTTTTGTGTGCTTCCATGCAAACTTGCCTGGGCTTTGAGATATTTGGCTTTCAGTTCTACCATCCTGAGAGGCACATTTAGTGGGGTACAAGAAGGCGTTCTTGGTAGCTGCTCCAAGGGTGTGGAATTCAGAGACTCGGCTGCCCATCCCTCTGTTGTCGTTCCACTGGCAACTCACTCGTTTTTCAAGGAGGGGCTCTTAATGGGTGCTGTTTTTTATAAATTCATTTGCTTTTAACTCAGCTTCAGTTGTTATTACAATTTGTTTAACCATGTTATAATGCTGCAATTTTTGATATATGTATTGCTTTTGCCTTGAGTGCCAGGTTTGGGAGCAAGGAGTGGTATGAATCAGAGAAATAAATTCCTATCACTGCTGATGTATTGCCCATGCTGGCTAGGGCTGATGGGATTTGTAGTCCCAAGTTAAGGAAGGTTATCCTATTGTAATCAAGCCTAAACATGAGTAATTGGAAAATAAATGTGTAGGATTTTTTTTCTGTTAAACCCTGCCTCCATTTCAGTGCCTGTCTTTTATAGCCTGTTTCAGAGAGCTGTCATTTTAGTCTTCGTACAGTGCTATGCGTATTGAGAGAGTTGTATAAACACCAAAAAGTCAACTGAGCTGATGCTTTTTCTGCTACTCAGGTGGAAACAGATCACATTGTGGCAGCTGTGGGCTTGGAGCCCAATGTGGAGTTGGCAAAATCAGCTGGTCTGGAGGTGGACTCAGACTTTGGGGGCTTCAGGGTTAATGCAGAGCTGCAGGCCCGCTCCAATATCTGGGTGGTAAGTAGGAAAGGGGAGTGTGGGGATGGCAGTAAAAATCTTCTGTGTTTTCTTTGGTGGCTGGCAACTGAGTGGCTGCCCTAATAAAATGTGAAATAACATCCAAGAAGTTCCTTCAAATATGTATTTGAAGTATTTGAAGGTGTTGGTGGGGAGTTAAGCTTCTTGTCCCCATTGTAGATGTATGTCTTTTACCCCCCAGGCCAGCCCCTCCCTGGTTGCAGATAACTTCTGCTAACTGCTGAAAAACCACAAGGGTAGTAGTTTGTGGTAGTCAAGCTGGAATGCTGTGTGTGTGTGTGTGGGGGGGGGATTCAATACACTCTGCTGTGATCCGTCTTCTGTTTTTGATTCTGCGTCTCCCATTCGAAAAATTCTGTGAGTCCCATGCTTCCTTCTCCACTGGGAGACCAGAAATGCCCAAACTTCAGCTGCTCTGGGAGTTTGAGGAAGCTGAAATATACCTAATTAGTTTATTTCCTGCTCCTTTCTTCCTCTTCTGTTCGTCTTGTTCAGGCAGGAGATGCAGCTTGCTTCTATGACATCAAGCTAGGCAGGCGGCGCGTAGAGCACCACGACCACGCTGTTGTGAGTGGAAGATTGGCAGGAGAAAACATGACTGGGGCAGCAAAGCCCTACTGGCACCAGTCCATGTTCTGGTACTGTATTTTCTCTTTATTTTGTTCAGCTCAGTTTGAGTCTTCGTCCCTTCACTTTTATTGTATCTCCTTTTCATGGTTTTTGAGTTGGAAGACAACTTACATAAATTTCTATATTTCTACATCACTGCATCAGGAATTGGAAACGTGTAGCCTATTCAGACCTGTTTTTGTAGCTCCTAGACCTGATTCCACCCCCCAACTTTGGTTGGTTGATTAGGAAGGGAAAAAAAAGAACTGTGTCTGTTAGCTTCCAGGAGCAGCTTTTTTTCCTTTAAAACAAAGGGGCAGCCTCCTTCATGCCTTGTTCTCCACACAAACCCACCCTAGAAATTTGTTCTACTCTTTCCCAGCTGCTTCATCTAGAGTCTTTTTCCTGCTGGTGCCACTGTCAGCATAGTCTACCAATAAGATTCTGGCCTAGTGGTCCAGGGGCTGCTTGTCTGCCTCTGGGACTTTCTGTAGTCCTGATTAACCCTCATCTGAAAACTTGAAGTAGCTAGAAGCCCCATTATGGTGTTGTAACTTCCCCTTTTGTTTGCCTTCTTTTGCTGTCACTGTGTGATTCTGGAAGAAGTGCATAGTGCACCAGTAGGGTTCTGGCAGTGGAGCTTTCTCACTCTGGCCAACATTCACTAGCTGCAGTTCTTCAGACTCTCAAGAGAGAGAAGTCTTTCCATCACCCTTAATGCAGAGGAGGGAAATCTCTGGCTGGTGGGCTGATTTGGCCCAGAGTGATTCCAGTTCCCCAGCTTAGTAATAAAGCACCAACATTTCATGCAGAAACCTTCAGGTTCAGTCCCTCGCATTCTGTCTTAAAGGATCTTAGACAGCAACTAGTGACAAAGACCATTGTCTTTATGTCCTGGAAAACTGTAGCCACTAAAAGTAAACAATACTGGCCTTGTGTGGCAGATAATCTCATCCAGGATGAAGGTAGCGAAACCTCCCATGTTTCTAACAAGGTAGGCTTGAAACTGTGTATTTCATTTTCTAGATGCAAGTGTTGTATTTTCAGTCAGCAGTTCTCTACGCCACTTCCTTTCCACAATAAGCTGAAGCAGAACAAATTCTATAAAAATGACCAAAGAGGTCCTGATCTGCCTAATCTGACATAGCTCAGGGTCCAAGGGATCTGCAGTCAAAATTGCAGGGCTTAGGAGAGGTAGTTGTTTGGGTCACAACTCCCAGAATCACACAACCAACGTGGTTTGGGAGTAAGTGGTCCAACCAAGCTCTACCTGAAGTCTATATGATTACAGTTCGAGGTTTTAAAATATCTCCCTAGACTATCATGAGAGCCAGCATGGTGGAGTAGCTTGAGCATTGGACTGTGACGCTGGAGACCAGGGTTCGATTCCCTGCTCAGCCATGGAAACCCACTGGGTGACCTTGGGCATGTCACACTGTCTTGAGCCCCAGAAGACCCAGTGATAGGTTCACTGTAAGGTAGCCATAAGTCAGAAATGACTTCAAGAAAGCTATGATAGTAAGGTTTAAAGAATTATGATGCATCTCTGTTCCATCATTTTTCTGCACTTCAATAGCAGCAACAAATTGCTTTGGCCTTTGTGAAATTAATCCTCATGATTGTGCTTATTCTACCCTTTTTAGGAGTGATCTGGGTCCAGATGTTGGGTATGAAGCAATTGGTCTTGTAGACAGCAGCTTGCCCACTGTGGGGGTGTTTGCTAAAGCAACAGCAAAGGACACCCCAAAATCTGCAACAGAAGAGTCAGGTAAGCTTCTGCTCCTCAGCTGTACTGTAGTTGGGAGGCTGGGATGCCCGTGCTTGACGGAGATGTTTCTCACCTTCCTTAGAGTGGGTGGACCACCTCCTGATGGTTATGCTTATTCTGGCCTAAAGTAAAATTTCTGTCTCCACTGGTAGACAGGGAATCCTTGTGTCAGGAGAGGATAAGGAACCTTTGTTTTGGACTTTAGCTTGCAGAAGCCCCAAACAACACAACTATTGCAAGAGATTATGAGAACTGTATTTCAAAATGTGGGGCGGATTTCCTTAGCCCTGGGCTTAAGGCAGCATTTGGACCCCTTGGCAGGTGGGAAGCCAACTGATTTTTCACAGGACGTTAACCAACTCTGTGTGTGTGTGTGTGTGTGTGTGTGTGTCTAGGAACTGGCATCCGCTCAGAGAGTGAAACAGAAACAGAAGCGTCTGAGCTCAAAGTCTCAGCTGCCTCGCCTTCCAGCTTGCAGACGCCCCAGCAAGGGGAAGACTATGGGAAAGGAGTAATTTTCTACCTCAGGGATAAAGTGGTGGTTGGCATTGTGTTGTGGAACATCTTCAACCGAATGCCAATTGCTCGAAAGGTCAGTACACATCCCAGGTCTTCCTCCAACACTCAGTGTGGCCCCTCAGATTGGTAATTGTTCTATTGGAAAGTGTTTTCTCAACTGTTTCACAAGACTGGCTTGCCGTGGTTGTTCTGCTCAGGGAGAGCTACCTGCTGGATAGGTAGGAGGAGCAGCCTACCAGAAATGTCTTTCTACCACTATAAAAAATGACTCTGTCATGTTAAATGCCATCATTTCTGTTTTGGGTTGCATGTAACCCATTTGCTCAGTGTTAAGATCTGTCTTGGAAGTAGGCAGAACAATACAGTACTAAGTGGCTAAGACCCAGGGTGGTATGGTGGTTTGAGAGGTGGATGAGAATTCCAGATCAGAGTTCATATCCCTGTTGAGCCATGGAAACTCATTGGGTGACCTGTGTCAAGCCACACTCTCTCAGCTTCTAGAGGCAACTGCAAACCTCTCTGAAAAAATCATGCCAAAAAAACTCTTGGACAGGGTTGCTGTCAGGTGGAGTCAACTTGTGGCTGCTTACCTGGGCTTGCGGGGACTCATGATAACAGCAGTTAAGTAATGCTTTCCTCTTTGAAGGAAAATGCGTCCAGCTGAAGTCACTTGCTTTCTTTTACAGATCATTAAGGATGGGGAAGAGCACGCTGACCTCAATGAAGTTGCCAAGCTCTTTAACATCCATGAGGACTGAACATCTTGCCCAGGGCCGGAGTGCATTTGGAAAGGATGTATGGCAGAGAAAGGCCCTTTGTTCAGACTATGTGAGCATGGTCAGTTGCGTGACTACCCTACCCCACATCTCCCTGTGTGTGTGAACATTTCTGAATGCTTGAAATGGCTCTGAGCTTTCTTTGCACCATGAATTAAACCAGATTAACTTCTGAATTACAGTGAAGTCCTGTTAGTACTTTTCACCTCTTTGCTCTTGAATTTCTGCAGCTTAACCCTGGTTTGCACATTTTGCTGTCACTGTAAAAACAAAGAAAACCCCAGAAACCTTCCTGACATTTGGATGGTGGCAGGTAAGAGGTATGTGAACTAGAAGCTTTGGACCCTGACACAGTCATTACTTGGCTTTAAAGCAACCCACTCGATCCCATCTGTAATACTTCTGTAAAATACAATAGCGGAGAATAGTGGCTTTGAAAAAAATCTGCGCTAGAACCCTCATTGCAAGAAAATTCCTTCAAAGTTTTCCCACAAGCTTTTCAAGTACAGGCAGCATTCACCAAGAGGAAGCTATTAAACCTGACACTTTATGCTCAAAAAGAGGAACCACTAATTGTGTCTCAGAATTTCTTCAGAGTCCTCAACTACTCTTCTTAAGTGTAGTATGTTAGTATTAGTAGGATGTAGTATTTCACACACCTGGAGAGTGTAGAGTAGGCAAGGGTTAGTTAAAAGCATGTCAGTGCTGACCGAGCCCTCTGTGGAGGCACCAAGAACTGAACTGGGGACCTACATGGAAAGCCTTCACCTACCCTTTAAGGCAAGGGTGGGAGAACTAGCCATTGGTGCATTTAGGTCTTTTTGGAGGGGGGGCAGGAAGTGAGCAGGAGATGGCCTGGGGAAGGTGAGGTGGCCCTCCAGTGTTTCTTGAGGGGCTAATGCTTCTCTGACATCAGCAGGCATTGGAAACCCTGCCCCCAGCCTCTCTGAAATGTTGATGGCTTAGGGTAGGGCAAGCAACTTTGTTGTTGTTGTGCCTTCAAATTGCTTATGACAATCCCGTCGGGGTTTTTCTGGGGCTGAGAGTGTGTGGTGTGCCCGAGGGCACCCAGTGGTCTTCTGTGGCTGAGTGGAGAATCAAACCCTGGTTGGCAGGTTTGGTAGTCCTATGCTCAAACTACGTTAGCTCCGAAGCAACGTTATAGTCACTGATTATTGTGGAGCTCCATTTTTCTGGAGCAGCAGATCACTTCTAAAATACATTTTAATGGCTGTCATCAGTATTCCACATTAACTGGCTTCTCTGTTTTGTTTTGGGGGGCAATTTTAGCAGGCAGCAGGAGGGTTGCGGGGGCAGGAAGTCGGTCCTAGGACCTGCTGCACATGCTCACCAAGAGACAGCCCCCTGAAGCATCATTCTAGTTTCTTAGCACTGACCCAGAATGATTAAGGGCAAGAAAAACTAAAACATGCTACTAATGCTTTGAGTCACTGAGTACGTCACCATCCAGCACACCCATTCTGCTTTCTTCAAGAATTGGTGGAGAATCTCTAGCTATTGGATCGCAATAGCAATAGCATTTATTTCTATACCGCTTATCAACTGAGTGTTATCTAAGCGGTTTACAATGTATTTTAGCTAATTGCCCCCAACAAGCTGGGTACTCATTTTACCGACCTGCGGAAGGATGGAAGGCTGAGTCAACCTTGGAGCCCAGCAGGATCGAACTCACAACCTTGTGGCTTGCAGGACTGGCATTTAACCACTGCGCCACCAGGACTCCATCTCCACAACTCCTATCACCCTGCCCATAAGCAAAACTATGTGAGGGTGATGGAATTTGTAAAGGCAGGGGCATGGGGAACCCTTTGCTGTCTATGCGTTTTGTCTCAATTCCCGTTAGCTCTCCAGATTGTGGAAACTGCAGTACTAGGAGTATGACTACCTGTTCTAGTACCTAATATAAATCTAGTCCTAGACTGGATACAGGGAAATGATGCCTTTCACCAGCAACCTAGAGAGCTCTTGCAAGTCTCTTGGCTCATTTTGGAACATCCTCCTACTTCCATCTACTAGGTTTGAATGAGGAACAGAGACTACGCTAAATCTTAACTGTACTGGGGATATGATAGCAAATTGGCCCTGGGTTACATCTTTAGTGATGCTGTGAAGAGGACATGGTTTTAAATTAGAAATTGGGTGTTGACCCCAAAGGGTTTCAGGAATCTGCCCACATCGTATGCTTTTCCCTCACTTCATCCGTATAGAAGCAAGTGATGTGACTCTGTAGAAAGAAAACAAAAAGGCACCAATAGCTTTTTGCTGTTGCTGGCTCCACTTATTCATCCAGAGAGTGATTTCTCAATTTTCTCCCTGGGCTTTTGTAAGAGGTAGTGACCACATATACAGCACTGCTTATGACTCCTTGCTGAGCCTTAGCGCAATACCCCTTCCCTATTGGCACCAGACTCAGAAGAAGGAAATGACAACAGCCATGCTTTAAAAAGCTTGATTTAGAAATCCCACTCACATTTCTGGCCATTTCCACACCACACTCCTATAGTGTGATTATTCCACTTTCGACATCCTATGGAATCCTGGGGTTTGCAGTTTAGGGAAGGACTGGCAGGATGTTGAAAGTGGAATAATCACACTGTAAGAGTGTGGTTCAGAAATGGCCTCTGTCTCCTGTGGAGTAACCCCATTTGGAACAAACTGACTGGAGAAGGATTAGGCCAGAATTGGACCTTATAGCCCTCTAGCTTTCTTTGATCAGTTTCTCTACTGGGTGGGATTTATGGTAGCTGGAGTCCAAAAACATTTATTTTATTTTCCTACTGAGCTAAGTTTTGTGTGGCTATAGCTTCTCCCCTTTGAATAGGGCCCTCTGTGCAGTAGCTCCTTTCTTGTTGCACTAGACTGATGTCTGTGTGTTAGAAACAACCAAATGCTAGAAAAGAGTGCAAGATTTCCTCCTCAAAGATTATGATATTTTGCTACTTTTAAAAGAGCATGTAGAAAGTGGTTGCAGAAAATACATGACTGTAGGAGAACAGGCAATATGAAAACCTAGATAACATCCCCTCCAGCTGTTTTGGTCTGCACTTTCCTTATTCCCCAGCCAATGGTCATGGTGGCTAGAGATGCTAGGAACTCTGGTCCAAACCATCTGAAAGGCCCCAACAGAAGGCTTATATCTGTCATTAAAAATTTAAGGGCACACACTGATATCAAGAGAGCAGCACTGACCAAGGGGGCTGGCCCCTCCCTTTCAAACATCTTGATGTTTGCCCATTTCATATTTCACATGCCATTATTTGCTCTTCTAGATGTAGAGGGAGGGTGGACACATGCTAATACACTACAGATGCCTTTCTGTTTCTCCCAGTGAGCTTAACGGTGCTTGTGGGGAGGGATAACAATGTGGTTTGATCAGGAAAATGACAAGCCCATTACCAACTACTCTAAATTTAAATAATGGGCGGGACAGCCAGTCTCAACTGAGCAGGCTCACACCTCTTTGGACTCTCCTCCTCCAGCATTTTAGGTCATGGTTCAAACCGGAGATAAAAATCCCTCCATAGTTGCTTCCTCTGCTTATTCACAGCTGAGACAGAGAGCCCTCCCTTAGTCTGTGTATTTCAGCCTTCTTTGTCCTGGGAGCTTCCCTTCAGGGCTTGAAAGCAGTTTGTTTTTGGTTATGGACGTAAATTTAAAAAGGTGCAGCTGAGTGTTGGCTCTATCTAGCCAGGCTTGGTTTGCGTGCCCCCAGGCTCTGCCTTCTGGCATCCGGCATTCTGTCCCTTATGGCCTGTGAATAACACACACTTTCCCCTCAAAGCAAAGGCACTCATGTGATGGTGCTGCTCACTCCCATTAAGACTTTCTGTGCAAAGACACAAGACCCAAAGATGAGGCGGGAGACAGGGGCCCTGATGCAGGTTTTTCTGTACATAAGTGTTTTTGACACCAAAGCGTTGCTTAAGAATAAAACAAATCAGATGAAAGGGGAAAAAAAACCCAAAACAGCAGCTGGAACACACACCCCAAAGGCCTGAAAGCCTTGGTTGTAAAAAGAGAAAAAGGAGGGAACAGTTGGTTTTCCAAAGTGGGAGGGCTGGCAGAGACAGCCTGCTCAAAAAATTGGGGTGGGAGATGGGAGAGGAGATGCAAGGAAATGCAACTCCTAGAGGGAACACAACACAAAATAATAATAATAAAAAAACCCCTAAACACCCAAACACCCCACCCGTGCAAGGAAGAGCCAGGAAACAGATTGTCCAGTCCTTGTTAGCACCTGTACATTAAAACTGTACCATCTATCCTATCCCCACCCTCCTGCTAGGTGTGTCTTTCTCTGCCACGCTCACCCCGTTGGAGCTACCGTCTTGCCACCTGAACTGAGAGTGAGAGAACAAAGAGAGAACTTGAAAAAAACTGGGATGGGGAAATGGCAAAGGGGCATGTAAGAATAGCTGAGAATACCAGATGCCTTTGGCTATATACTGATTCAGCCTCAGTCTGCCTCTCCAAAGCGCCAGGCTGAACTTTTAGAGACAAAATAATGTGACAGAAAGGCTTGGGCAGAGACCTAGAAAGATGGAAACACCCCCAGCAGAAGCTAGGTGGCTCTCAAAATAAAAGGAAAGAGGTTATAGGGGCCCTCCCACCACCTCTTGAGAACTGGAGAGAGAAGTGGCAGCTTGCTCCTTACAGCACATCCCAGGCAGGGACGGGCGGCCACGAGAAGGCCTCACACCCCCCTCCACCTGCCCCACAAATCACAGTGATACAGACTTTGCAGGAACAAAAAAAGGAACACCACAAATTAAATACTAATTAAATAAATACTCTGGAAGAGCTTGGGGAGGAGCGGGGAAGGGAGGGGAGAGATGCAGTTCCACAGAGAGGCTTTAAAACCATCAAGGCCTGCAAGCAGGCCCAAAAGTTCAGAGTTCAGGGCGAGGAAGGAGGCAGCTTCCTACCCAGGCGCCCCCACCCCCACCCTGGCCGGGCGGGTGGCAAGCACCTGCTGCTGTTCATCACCAAGGGCCCTGCGGCCAGAACCCTTGCCACTGCCTGCAAGAAGGCCACCTTCTCGTTGGTCCATATTATTGCCTCGCAGTGCATGACGACAACAGAGACTGAGGGATCACTCTGGCCCCCTCTCCCTTGTCAGCTGCTCCAGGCCTCAAACACCACTTCCGAGCCCAGCAGTCGAACCAGCTCCGGCTCGTAGCGCACCAGCTCCACCGTCTCTACAGCACCCGGAGCCAAGGGGGGAACCATGTGCTCCTGGATTTCTTCTGGGGCCAGCACCTGGCTCAGTGACAGCTGGTGCTGGAACTCCGCCTTGGGTAGGGTTGTCACTTCAAAGTGTGGGAAGCGGGCCTGGAAGATGCGGGATGAAAGCTTCAGTCTCTTCAGCACATCTGAGAAGAGGAACCAGTTGCAGGGCCTGGAGGCAAGAGGAAGAGGCAGAGCGCTCAGTGAGTGCCGAGAAAATATGCTCCCAATATCCAGCTCACTCCTCTGTAACCCCTACCTCCAGCCTTTCATTACTTCTGCAAGATAAAATAACAGGCAAAAGTCTGCCCACCAATTTCAGCACAAAAGCATTTCTCCACCAGTCCAATCTGAGCAAACTGGCTTCAGGAGAGAAGAAAAGGCTTGCACACAAATGAACAGCCATCTCGTCTAGAACGTCATTTGAAAGCTATCCGAGCTAAGCCAGGCCACAACTGTACAGCACAATCACTGAGGATCCAATTCTCTCTCTCCTCTTCAAAATCAAGTTCCTAGCCCTCACTGACATGTCAAAGGTGTGAACATACTGCTTAGTCACTGATCACACTGCAGAAGTGGGAGTGAAACACTGCTTACTCTGATCAGGCAAAGGTTCAGTCTTCAGGGCATGCTCTGTCCCACTCCCTGAAGCTTCTGTCTGGCAAATGTGGAGTAAGTGATGTAAAACAGAACACACATGGACTTCTGCTTGCTGTGTATTACTTATTAAGCTCACAGATTTGTAGTTATCACAGTGCCAAGCCTCAGACTATGACTTTGCAGATGCAGAATTCCAGTGCTATCTCCACAAGCACGTATGTGCAAGAACCAGTCCTTTTGCCATGGGTTCAATGACAACATGCAAATTTAACCAGACCCAGACACTTTGTTGATATCACTTTTGGTTTCCCATTCTGTCATTTGCCACAGTAAGCTATCTGAATGCCTTACCCTTCTCCAAGCAGCTGGCAAACTCTACTGTCCCCTGCGTTAGCCTAGGAAGGAGGCGGGGGAGGGACTGGACTTGGCAAGCAGATGCAAATGCGCCCATTCCTTCTCCAAGGCTCCCAAAAGCTACTCCTAACTCCTTTGTCTCCAACTGGCTTTGTCCCTCCTACCCCTACCAGTGAACTGCCAATTAGACAGGCCCTTTTTCCCATCTGCAGCTTGGTTCATAGTTCCCCCTCGCCCAGGGGAACAGAGGGGTGGACAACTGGCATAGTCCCAAGTGCCCCCGCTTTGCCAACAGGGACACAACCGCAAGTACTCACCCCCGGGAGACAGACACTTGCAGGTTGTAGCAGGGGAGCAGCTGCTTGTCGGAGAACTCAAACATGAAGCGGTCCGAGTCCTGCTCATCTTCCTCGTGATCTGAGCTCCCAGGAGGGTTGAGCAGAAGGTCGCAGCCAATCTCATCTTTCCCCTCTGACAGGAAGAATGCATGAAAGAGGGAGGAGAAGATGAAAGAAGAGAAAAAAACAGTGCTGGCCCCCAAGCACACTGGAGGCACATACAGCTTTGCTCCCCAGGCCTCTCTGTGCCTGGTTCACTCACTGGATAGCCAGCCATTGCCATAGCAACCCCAATACTGGCTAGAGCAGAAACCCAGCGCGGAGAAGTCTAGAGCAAGAGCCAGCAGCAAGGGCCAGAAATGCACTGTCCAAAAATGCACCATCCACATTCAGAGATCACCTGCCGCAGGTTGCATTTTCTCTAGGAGCAAATGAAAAGCATGAAATGGATACAGTGACAAGATTCTTAAGAATTGTAGTTTCAGGTTTGATCAACTGTTTTTTAAAGCCCTGACTGTCCAGCCCTTGCAGCTGCACAGATTTATGAAAGGGTGCAGACAGACAACATTTCAGAAGCTAGAGAGAAAGAGTTGCAGTAGATGGGAGAAACTTCAAATAAGTTCTTAGCCTTCCAAAGGACAAGCAAATCTTGAAAAATAAAAAGATGCAAAAACAAAATGACAAAACGAATTATGCCAAGGAAGAGAAAATATGCACATGTACTCCATTTGCATCATTTGTACAAGAAGTAAAATTCAACTGTCTTGAATTTCCTGAATGCAAAAATTCTGGATATTTTAACAGGTTTTTTTTCTTTTAAGTAGTGCAGAAAGCAAACAGTCCTGGCTACAGTCTAGCTCTCTATACCAAATGGTATGGGGGAAAACTAAATTCTTAGCCTGCGAACAAACAAAAGAGACTGGGCTTTCTGTTCCCCATGATGCTTATCTCAACTCTTTTAATACAGAGGCAAAGAGTTCTTGGGCTCCAGTGAAATCAGCCTGGAGCAAAATGAGGTGAGCTCCATCTATCCCCTGACATCTCCAGCTTGCCCTCAATGACCAACAGCTGCCTCTAGGCTGAGAGAGCAGAGAAAGGAGAATGGACTGAATACATGAAGAAAGAGAAGAGAAACTGCAAAAGGTGCAGTTGTAAACCCAGTGCATTCTGAACTGAAAGGTTCTTCTTTCAAGGCACAGCCAAACCAATGTCAGTGGGCAGCAAAAATTGCCTCCCTTACCACGTCTGCACTAAATGACCTAGGATTGAGAGAATCCTGGCTTACTGCTTGTGAGCAAGCACAGTGGTGCATGCTTCCTATTGCTTCATCTGGCTCTTCCTACAAACAGGAGCAGCTTTCAGTGACCAGAACTCAACAGCAACAGTTGGGTAGTTATGTCCAAACCCCAATTCCTGGCTTGTCACTCCCCAACAAGCAAAGAATTGTGAAACCTGCTTCATATCTTGGCTTCAGACTTTCGCTTGCAAGGGAAGTGACAAATCAGGGATGTGTGTTCAGATTTAACCCTTAGTTTTTCCTCTGGGGAATTAATTGTTTAGTTGAACCATTCCTTCTGGAGGGAAGAGCCCAGCAGAAGCAATTGGACACTACACATCAGCAGGCTTGCTCACAAATAAGACAAAACTCCTCAGTAACTTGGATTAACATTTTGTGTGAGTGGAGCCAGTATCTTCTGAAGGGCCTGGTTCAAGCACACTGTCTTCTCTCTTCTTTATTTTGCAAGTCATGAAATAAGAGACCTCAAGCTAGTAGTTTCCAACTGAGGAGTCTGTGAGCAAGAATCAGAGCAGCCTCCTATACTCCCAGGTCACAGGAAACCAATTCACCATTCTTCATGCTAGGTAGTGGGGTTAAACAGCACATGACACTCAGCCTCACCTAGCACAGCACTGCCGTAGAAGTCCCAGGCTGTCTGGGGGTCCTCATCAGCTCGCCCCTGCAGATCTAAGAGGTAATCTGCAAAAAAACAGAGAAGCAATTAAGTTCTGCTTTTCAAAGATGTCCACAGGGTCTAATAAAACATCACACTGAGATGATAAATCCACGCTGATTTTCCAAGCAGTTTCATGGCACAAATTTCTCATCTTCAGCTCAGGAATCTTTCCTGCAAAATCTAATCCAGAGGGGGGGAACGTATGATTCTTTGGATGAGGTTGGAATGCAACTCCAACAACTCCCTCAACCAGTGGTCATGCTGGGCTAGGACTGATGGGAGGTGAAGTCTAATAACATCTTCATGGCCAAATGTTTCCTGCCCCAATGTAATGTTTCTAAGGTGAACGCTGACATGAATCCATCCAAAATGATCTTCCTGTAGGAAAAGCTGTCAGTCAGGACAGAGCACATCTCTCTTGCAGGAACAGATTCTCTTCTGCTAATTAGGAACCTTTTCTGGAAAATCCACATGGATTCTCCATTCCCACTTAACAGCCTTCACATATGCTCTCTACTGCGGCATGGGGAGTTAGTCTTATTGTTAGTCATACTCAAGGCAGGCCCACTGAATCGATTAAATCATCATTCAACAATGGGACTAAAGTCTCACTAGGAGTAACCAAGAGGATTCAAGCACAGAAGCCCTGATGGAAAGAGGGAGGAAAAAGGAGAAGAGCAGAGGACGAGGAGGAGGAATTCTTACCATTAAGGAAGGTTTTCATCCCCTCACTGCTGGCCAGCTTCAAGGCTGTCTGCCCTGAGTAGGTAGCCAAGGTAGGGTCAGCACCATAAGAAAGGAGGAGCCACAGGGTCTCCAGGTTGTCATTTGCCACTGCATCATGGACAGGCCTGCCAGGCAAGGAGAGTGTGTCAAACAAACTGCATTAAAACCAAAGATCTGCAACAGAGCAACAACTCGGAAAAGTTACTTTTTGGACTACAGTCCACTGAATCTCCCAGCTGGTGTGGTGGAGAACTACTGGAGTTGTAGTCCAAAAGTAATGTGCCTCAGCAATAGTCAAAGATTATGTAGGCCTCCTCGCTCCCTCCAGGCATAAGGATCAGGTGCATACAGGAAAACAAGTGCATACAGGAAAATCTGTTTCTAAGGACTTTTCATTACCTCAAAATTTGCACCATCCCAAACGCTTGCATTCGCACAACACTGAGGGCCAGGTTGTGTTTTTTTTTATTCCCTCTTCTGGCCAGATTCCAAGTACTTGAAATATGGCCACAGCTCAGTAGAGCTGCCCTCAGTAAAGCTATGCGACCACTCCATTATTTTTTTTTAATTTTTTTTTATTTATATAACTGAATCACAAATACAAAACAAGAAAAAAAAATTAAACACCATGTGATATACATAATAGTGAATTAAAAAAAAATTTTTTTTTCTTTTTCTTTTTTTCTCTTCTCTTAAGCAATACTAACTTTCATTGTTATTTTGCACCTTTACCCTTAAATTTATAAATCTGTTCAACTGTTATAATTTCACATTTAATTCAATATTTTTCACATCCCCTTTAATCTATTTCTATTGTTAATTCTTTTAACTTTTTTTTTTAAAAAAACATTAACATCACTTATCCATTTAAATCTATAAATCACAAGTTTGACACACACACCTACTAAGAATTACAAAATATACAACATAAAAGAAAAACAAAACTAAAACTAAAAAATACCCACCCCCCAGAGCCAACTTTTTATTTAATCCACTTTCCAAAATTGCCATTCTTCTTTTGACAGGGTAGTATTACTATCTCTTTTCAGAACTTTATCCAAAAATATTTTCCAAATTTCTTCAAAATCATTCCCTTTAACCAAACCTTTCATAAACCTAATTCTACATGTTAGTTTATCATTAATTGCAATTTTCCACACTTCGTTATACCATTCCTCTATTTGAAATTTTTCATTTGCTTTCCATTTTTTTGCTATTATTAATCTCGCTGCAGTTAACAAATTTGTTATTAATTCTTTCTTTACTTGAGTACACTCAACCTTATCATATATAGACAACAATGCAATATTTGGACATACTGGTATATCTGCTCCTATAATCTCTTTTATCTCTTTAAAAACCTTTTGCCAAAACTCCATTATCTTATTGCAATTCCACCACATATGCATATATGTACCAATTTCTTGACATCCTCTCCAACATAATCTTGAATATTTCTCATCTATTTGATTTAATTTCACTGGAGTCAAGTACCATTTCCACACTAATTTATAATAATTCTCTTTTATTCTTATTGATAATTTTTTTAAATGACGTTGTTTCCAAATTTTTCTCCATTCTTGTATATCTATATTTTGTACTATCTCTTCCGCCCACATTTTTCTAAGAAAATCCTCTTCTTGTTCTTTTGCTAATATTTTATATATTTCACTTGTAATACCTTTTAGTATTTCATTTTCTTGCATATTTTCTCTTTGAATAATAATTTGTTCAAATTTAGTATATTCTTTAAAATCCTTAACATATCTTTTCATACTCTTTGTCCATTGCTCTAATTGTATATAATTTAACCAGGATATTTTAGTTTCCTGCAATCTCTCTTTCATTCTATCTTTATTTATCATTATTTTCATCCATTCTTTTAATCTATAAATTTTTTGTTTTTTTATTTCTTTCTCTATTATTTCTCTTAAATTTATTGGAAATTTTTCCATCATCACTATCGGAGTTAATATTGATATATTCGGTAATAATTTTCTTTTATTTTTTTCCCATATTTCTATTATATTTTTTATAAAAGGATTTTCTATCTTCTCCATTTCTTTCTTTGAAAAATTCCTAAAAAATATATTTTCTAATTTTGTCTCAATATTCATATCTTCTATCTCTAACCAATCTAAATCACCCTTTCCTGAAACCCCCTCTATGATATAGCTCAATTGATTTGCATAATAATACCATTTTAAATTTGGAAGTCCCAGGCCACCTTCTTTTTTGACTTTTATACCAATATTTCTTATTAATCCTCGATTTTTTATTTCCATTACAAAAATTATTTAATATCTTTTGCCACTCCTTTAATTCTTCCTCTGATATTTTTATTGGTAACATTCTAAACAAAAAGTTAATTTTAGGTAAAATTTTCATTTTTACCACTGCTATTCTACCAAACCACGATAGCTTTATATTTTTGTAGTCCTCTAATTTCCTTTTTGTTTCTAATCTTAATTTCTTGAAATTTTTTTCCTGTAATTCTTGTAAATTTTTTGTAATCTCTATTCCTAAATATTTAATTGATTCTTTTATTTTAAGTAATCCTCTTTTACTACTTATAAATTTTTGTACTTCTTCTTTAGTATAATTAAATAACATTATTTCTGATTTGGCCCAATTTATTTCTAATCCCGTCTTCTCCCCAAACTCTATTAAATGTTTATCTATCCTATCTATCTTTTCAATTGGATCCTTAATTGTCAACAATGTGTCATCTGCAAATAAGCTTATTTTATTTTTTTCCTTAACTCCAATTCCTTCCAAATTCTCATCATTTCTTATCACATTCGCTAACATTTCTATAACTATTGCAAATAAAACTGGAGATAATGGACATCCTTGTCTCGTTCCTCTTGTTATTTGAATCTGTTCTGTAAATCCATCATTTACCATCACTACAGATGTATTATGTGAATACAATTGATTTATTAACCCTTTAAATCTCTCTCCTAATCCTATTTTATTTAAAATTGTTTTTAATGCCGGCCATTCCACACAATCAAAGGCTTTAAATATATCTAGGGCTAAAATTCCAGCTTTTTGTTTATCTCTGTCCATTATATTTATTTTATTTATCGTTTTCCCTATTAAATTTGCCATCTGTCTTCCTTGAATAAAACCACATTGATCTTTATGTATATACTTATAAATAAATTTATTTAACCTCTTCGCCATTATTGCTGTCAAAATTTTTGCATCTTGATTTATTAAAGATATTGGTCTATAAGAACCTGGATCCATAGGATCCTTATTTGGTTTTAAAATTAATATTATTAGTGACTGCTTCCATGATAATGGAATTTTTTCACCCCTCAATATACTATTATATAACACTTTTAGTTTAGGAATTAAACCTTTTTTAAATGTTTTATAATATTCTGGACCTAGTCCATCCAATCCTGGTGATTTTCCTCCTTTTAAATTATTTATTACTTCTTCTATTTCCTCTTCTGATATCATTTCTTCCATCAATCCTTTATCTTGTTCTGTTAGTCTTACTTTCCAATTTTTATTAATATACTCCTCTATGTTCTCTAAAGATTTATCTTCTGCTGAATACAATTCTCAAAAAATTCCTCAAATATTTTTAATTTCTCTTTCATCAACCTTTTTTCTTTACCAAATTTATCTTTAACTACGCCAATCATATTTCTAGTTTTTTTTGATTGTACTGATTTAGCCAGCATTTTAGAATTTTTATTACTATATTCAAAATATTCCCTTTCCAAGTATATTAGATTTTTCTGAACTTCGTCCATTTCTATCTTTTCTAATTCATCTCTTTTTACTTGTAATATTATTGATTTCTGTTTAGTTCTATCTATTATATAATCATTCTCTAGTTCCTTTATTTCTTTTTCTAATTTTAATTTTTTTTCTCCTAATTGTCTCTTTAATTTGCTTGATTCTTTAATGCATAATCCTCTTACCACTGCCTTCATTGTATCCCACAATACATCTTGTGTTACTTCCTTATTGTTTATATCCCAAATTTCTTGCCACTCCTTCTCTATTTTATTTACTATCTCCTTATAATTAAATAACTTAGTATCCAGTCTCCACCTTTTTGCTTCTCTATAATTCCTTTTCATAGTTATATCCAAGTTCATCTGAGCATGATCTGTCACTTTTATTGTTTCAATTTCTGTATTTATTAATCTAGGTATCATATTCTTTGAAACAAAAATATAATCTATTCTTGAGTAATTTTTATGAACTGATGAATAATACGTATATTTCTTTTCTTCACCCTTTATTAGCCTCCAAACATCTATCAGTTCATTTCTACTCACTAATTTATTCAAAATTGTTATATTATTATATCTATCTCTAATTGATGGATCTGATTTATCTTTCCATCTATCCATCACCATATTAAAATCACCTGCGATTATTGTATAATCTCCTTTCATTTTTTTGATCTTATTAAATATTTCTTCATAAAACTCTTTTTGCTTCTCATTAGGTGCGTAAATATTCATTATGACATATGTTTCTCCATCTATTTCACCTTGTATAATTACATATCTACCTTTTTCGTCTAACTCCACACTTATTACAATGAAATTGCATCTTTTGGAAATTATTATTGCAACTCCTCTTGATTTGGATGTACCAAATGCTTCCTCATAAATAGCTACCCAGTTCAATCTAAGCTCATTTTTTTTATCTCTTTTCCCATGTGTTTCTTGTAAAAAAATTATATCGGCCTTATCTTTTTTTAATATCGATTCTATCCTTTTTCTCTTTATTATTGACCCCAAACCTTTCACATTCAATGTTGATATTCTCAATCTATTCTCCATTTTTCATATTTTGAATTTTCTAATCCCACTCCCCATTGGCTCTTTAATGTGATGGTGCTCCCCTTCCCCTTCCCTTCCCCCCTCCCACTCCCCTCCCCCTTCCCGCCCTCCCCTCCCCTCCCCACACAAACATTTGTCCCCCCTCTTCCTCCAAAGCGCTTCTGCCTTGGAAACGACCAGCCATGGTCCTGGGGGGTGTGTGTGAAGGTATGCCAACTCCCGGCATAGAGACCAATACCCTCTCCCGATTTATTTTCTTTCCCATATTTTTTCATCTGTTCCGGGAGTTGAATATTTAGCCTCTCTCTGCCATCGTAGTTGGCTCCTCCCCCCGCGACCACTCCATTATAAATAAATAGTATCATACACTTTTAAGTGTCAGGCAAACCAAAGGAGGCACCGCTTAGTGGCAATACACAAGCCTTCCCTCTACATAGTCAGTGATAGTCTCTGCAACTGCTGGATGAGAGACACTGAGTCAGTTGAAAAGACATCCACCAGGGACCCTGCTGCCAGTCGGAGTAGACACAGAGACACAGCTCTACACCAGAAGGCTCATCTGTCTGATCCTCTGCCATGTTCACCAGTCCACAGGTTAGAAGAACCATATGTAGTGCAAACCATTGCTGCACTGTTCGGAATGCACCTTGGTTTTGTTTTAAAAGGAAAAGCATTTTAACAGGTAACTTCCCCACTGGCTGTTTCAAATGGTCCAGCTCAGCATAAAATGGTTGTGCTCTCAAAGTAAAGCAAGATAGCCTGAGTTCATTATATTTCTATCCTGCCTTTCATTGAAGGAACTCAAGACTGCACAGATGGTCTCCTTTTGCAGTTTTATCCAAACTTACCTCTGCTCTGGAAGTAAGACAAGCTAAGGAGGTTTATCTGGTGACTACAAGATTCAGAGGTTCAGATAGAATGGCTGAGATTCTTTACTCAGCAGAATATATGGCATGATGGCCAATTAGTCAGAGACCAGTCTGGCCAAGTCTCCAATTATCCTGGCTCTTTGTTCGTAATGCACTTGCCTGGTCCCATCCTGTGCACTGCAGTTGACGTTTGCACCATGCTCCAGCAAGATATGCAGGATGTCTATCCAGCCTCGAGCACAGGCCTCATGCAGGGCTGTGTAGCCGGCATTATCCCGATGGTTAACATCATTGTTTTCCTTCTGCAGGCAGTACATCACCACATCCTGAAGAAATAACACAGCCACATTCCAACGTTAGTTAACAATGGACACCACACACCACTTGCCCTCTTACTCTTCCTCCTCTCCAAGGGGCACCCACTTTGTAGCCGAGCCGAGCAGCTCTCTGCAGTAGTGTTTCCCCGGCATTTTTGTTCACTATCAGGCGGCGAGCTTCAGGGGGCACCGGTGGGGCTGCAGTGGACTCTGCGGATTTCTCCAAGCTATGCTGCCGGGATTTGTTGAACGGGCAAGACTCCCGTGCCTTCTTCGGAGAGCGGATCTTTGACTGGTTCCATCGTGCCTTGCCCTAAAATATCAAGATAGAGAAAACCTGATGAGGAGGATGGGGGAACTCAGAAGGTGATGTTATGCTTATAAAGTAGAATTGTTCACTATCAAAAAACTGGATTCTGAAAACTGAATGCAACATTCACAGTATTCAAGTTTACATATGCCTGCAGGCACCAATTTTTTGCTGCTTAAGTTGTGCAGAGATTATGAAGAAGAAACCACGCTCCCCACCACCACCACTACCCCCTATGTTTCTGGTCCAATCTATTGAGATGTCACAAGTGCTTTCAAATCTTAAAAGCTTGGAATTTCTACAACTTGAATAAGGTTCCCACAATATCATTACACAGGATATCAGTTATGTAATTTTTCAGATCTTTTTTTTTAATTTTAAAAGCAGCTGTGGAAGAGGGATTCCATACTTGATCAGAGCAGCAGACTGGTGGGTGGGTGGGTGTGCACGTGTGTGTATTCCCTCCTCTCCTGCTTAAGCAACACTCGTCACAGTGTTGTCACTCCAGCCAATTCAAGAAGCTCCCTGCTGCTTCTTAAGAACAAAACCAACAAGACTAGGATATCTATTTGTAGTAATACAGAAATATCCTGACTGTGGAACTCACTCCCAAGGGAAGTGAGACTGTTCTTCAGCCTTGAATTTCTAGCAGGTGATCAAAATTATTTTATTCTGGCTAGATCTTTTGTCTTTAAATCTGTTTTTCAACACCTTTTAAATGTGTTTATTCTTTTGTACATCATTTTGGGAGCCACGGTAGGCAGAGAAGAACCAGTTAACCAATACATTAACAATTAATTTAATAATCTCTGTTATTCCAAGCCAGACAAATTGGACAAGTCTAAACCATCACCATCAATGTCACTGTCTACTCTGACTGGTAAGTGGCCCTCCAGGGTTTCTGGAAGTGGTCTTCTCCATCTCCTCCTACTGAACAATTTTTAACTAGAGCTGCCAAGGATCAAATCTGGAACCCTTTACACAGTAAGGATGCACTTTATCAGTGAGCAATGGGCCCTGCTGAATCTCTGCCCTTGTTACTTGGCCCTCACTCAATCCAATGTAAAACTCACAGCTACTCCACCCAACTGCTACCATACCTTTCCCTCTTCACAGACGCCTGACAGGTGTTTGGTTTTACATTTGCGTTTCCCAGATGGTTTCTCGAGCACCTCCTGAATGGGAGCCGAGTCAGAGTGATCCAAGAGAAATCCATTGCGGAAGTCTAGATGACTTTGGAGCGTTGGAGAGAGCTTGCTCCTCAGGCACAACTCTGAGCCTTTCCTGGGCGCTGAGCCCTTGTGCTTCCGATACCTGAAATCTAACAGGAAGACATGAAGACTAATAAGGATAAAAAGCAGGGGATTCTGGGAAACAGCAGACTAATGCCTTTGGTCTAGCCGCTGAGCCTCAAATGACCTCCCAAACAGACCAATAGGGAGTAGGGGAAAAGGGGAGGAGCTTAAGAGACCTTTGCTTGCCTATATGTGGCATGTTCAGCACTGCATACTTACTGGCCACGCTGGCTGAAGGATTTTGAGAATTATAGTTAAAAAGTAACTTTTTCAAGTTTGGCCTATTCTCAGCCTTTGTCACATCACTGTAACACTTTTCTCAAAGTTTTCTCATTTGTGATGCCATCATATGAGGTGCTTCACAAAGTACCGTAGCTCCCCCAAAACTCTGTAGTCTAGGATTAACTCCATGCTTTAAAAGAAAAACCCCATATCCTTCTGATTATTTTTAATCAGCTGCATAAGCCCCAGGACGGCTGGATTTAACCAGCCATCTCTTGTGTCTTCTGTAAGTCCCTCTGGTTGCTTGGGGCCCTTCAGCCTTCAGGCTCACAGTCACTCAGAGGGAAAAGATGGAACAGCCAATGATGTCCAGAAGCAAAGGGCCCTGGCAAATGGACTGCTGCCTTTGACTAGAGACCCAAGAGAGCAAAGCAAGAGAATGACGCAGAGTGACACACTGCCAGGCATACCTCAAATGCCACAAGAGTTCAAAAAGGAAGCTGCACTTCAATACCACACACTTTTCTCCTATTTCTGAGTTTCCCAACAAAGCGCACTCTCCTTCTCTCCACTCTCAAAGCTTCGGGGCCTTCAAGGATCCTTAACACTTGCAGATCATGCCTGCCCCCTATTGGCTCCTGCACCTGTGAACCAGGAAACCACAGTTCCATCCTCATGCAGCGAGAGAGGTTTCATTTTTCACCCAACTGAGCAGGGTGGCATCCAAACGCTGGTCTTCCTAAAGCTAAATACAGGATGGTGACCAACTGCCAGTACTCTTATTCTTATAAAGATATACATCAGGAAAAAGAGTACATTCAGGCCTCCACTTTTGCTTGTGTTAATGGGCTCAGGATCCCACAAAACAGGAAAAATTGCAAATGTCAAAATGTACGCATGTGCCTATAGGAAGGGGGCCAAGGCATGGTAAGGAGAACGAACACCCAGGGTCCAAGTCAGGTCAGGGAAAGGAGAGGGAAAGGGCTGGATTGGCATCCTCTCTCTCCTCCATCTCCTTCATTGAGTGTCATGGGGGGACATAGGGAGAGGGTTTCTGGGGTTGAGAAATTAGGCTGTGAACGGTCCTTAACTGGCCAAGCAGCAGCTGGTGGAGGAGGACCAGATGCAGGTTTTTAAAGGGCTACGTGGCATGACTGGAGCTGCCAAGAGGGCAGGAGGTTTCCCTGGAAAAAGAAGCACCTGAGGTGGGGGGGCAGGGGTTGGAGAAAGTCACAAATAATCAAATCTGTGGAAGTCAAACATGCAAATGTGGAGGGACAACTGTAGGAACAAACTATGAAGGACCCAATGGCAAGAAAAATGGTGCGAAGCACGTTGGGTTGTAATGGCAGTTCAACAACACAAAAAGCAGTTCAGGAAAGTGTTGAGATTTATTTCCCCACAGATTTTCTCAAAGTTGGATGGACATCTTTCAGGCATAGCAGGGGAAAGTGCCTCTTCCAGTTCCTTGTCAAGTACTGCACTAATGCAGGTCCTCTTGGCTTTTTTACAGGGGTCAAAAGGTACAGTAGGGATGGCTGAAGTACAGCTGCATTTGGCCAGCTCACCGAGACTATTTTTTTACAGGCCTTAGTTCTTCTAGACTGCCCTTGTTCACGTCAAAAAGGAGGTGAGTTACCTGTGAAATAAACTGTAGGCACTCCTTACACTATTTAACACGAATAAATAAAATAAAAAAATAATATCTCAAGATCAGAAGGGCACCTTCTGAGAGACTCCTACTGCAGTTGTTCATCTCTACATAATCTCCATGACCAAGTAGCATCTCAGAAGAGGAAGAAGGTGAATTAGGAGTATGTGGAGAGAACAGGATTCCCAATAACCAAGGCTTCATTTCTTTGCACAGATTGAAAATCCCCTCTCCAGGCCAACAAATTAAATGTATTATTTTGAGTAAAGCATTAATTCATTCACATGATTTCTATTGGTGGCAAGATTCAGCCTTTAGTTGATTTGACTGATTATATAAACATGCTGTATTCTTTCTTGGTATTGAATGTTAATGGATGTCTTAATTCTTGATTCCATATTGCCCCTAAAGCAATTTCCCTTGTATTTTCTGAATTTGGGACCCCTCTTGAAGTGTTGTCAGAGCACAACTTTTGGGCAAAAGTCCAGAAAGAAGAGGAGTCACATTCCAGCTTACCTCATTTTAAATTAATGCACATTATTAAAAGACACTGCCCCCCCGACATCTCAGTCATGAGATCACAGTCTAAAGTCACCTAATTTCAGCAATGAAATAGTTCACCATCGCTACCATCTTTCCAGCAAGCACATGCCATTTAAGCTGATCCTTGTAACAAATTTAGTCATTTTAATAAATGGAAATTGACTTTGCTTTTTTTCATCTTTTTTCTTTTGCACCGTCTTATTTAGACTGTAAGCCTCAGGCCAGAGTGTCTTGTTTCTATATTGATCTGTGAACCACTCTGAAACACAGGGTAAGAATGCTTCAAAATGTATATAAACACACACAATCCTTCTACCCAGTGGCATCCATAGGGCTATAGAATCTAATCTGCTAAAATCAATCAAATATCAGCATTAGAAAGAGACAGTAAGGAGAAAGAGAAGCACGGGCATCTGGCACTCTCCTAAAATCAGTTACCCAGAAAAAAGAGACCTATTGTCAGCAGCTCCTAGAAGTTCCTTCCTCACTGAAGTTTCTAGTTAATATACTGGCCAGAGACTATACAGGGCCAAGTTTTCAGCACTCAAAAGCAATTCCTACTGCAGAACCCCACAACCTCCTGGGATCCTCCTGCTCCACTCTTAGGTGGTTCCTGCCTTGCTTTCAGAACCACCATCCTGACCTCCTCTCT
Source organism: Ctenosaura bakeri (assembly GCA_948474755.1). Taxonomy (NCBI): domain Eukaryota; kingdom Metazoa; phylum Chordata; class Lepidosauria; order Squamata; family Iguanidae; genus Ctenosaura; species Ctenosaura bakeri. The sequence continues at coordinate 70,206 of CAOLHI010002376.1, read as the reverse complement.
TCCTCAACAAGTGGTGTGGAAAGCCTCTGCCAGCCAGCAGTTTGGAGCCCCTCCCTCCAAACTAGCCACTGCCAACTCACCTGTGTGAGTGTGCATGTAGCCTTAACAGAAGTGACGGGCAGGATGGAGGGTGCTGGGAATTGGCACAGGCAACATGCAGCGTCTCTCTCCATCTGCTTTTCCAGTCCTCCCAAGCCAAAGGTACTGGTATGAATTGGTGCAGCTGACAAATCCTCAAAAGTCAGAACCCTGCAACTTGGGCTTTTCCTTGTTTATTTCAGTTGGTACCTTGCTTTATGGTAGTATGAAGAGGCTGGGTTCTAGCATTCAAGCAGGCCAGTAAAAAAGCAACAACAAACCTCTTCACTTGCCAGGCTGTTCACTCACCTGTGTGGGATTCCTTGTCGACTCTGGTGAGCAAGTGAGTTGTTACATAGAGAAGGCTGCCAGAAAGGCAAGTAATACCAGCATCAGCCTTAGAACGATCAACAGCACAGAGGTTAAGCCAAGAGTTACTGCCCTGCAATCCTTGCACCAACCCATCTACATCTTGGTGGCTCCCCCACCACCCCTGTTACCTGCTTTCGATTTCCGCCGCTTATGGCAACAGCTTGTGTGCTCTTCTTTCTCCCGCCCTATCAAGTATTCTCCAGTCTGGTATTTCCAGCTCTTCTGCCGCCGCCTCTTCTTCCTTTTAACATGGCCGGTCTCCTCCTCAGTTTCTTTGTGGCCCCACAGTTGCCTTGCGGCTTCTGCTTGCCATGGCAAGCCCCTGCTCTTGCTCAGGTGAAAAGTACCCCTTTCTGATCGGTCTCGCTCTCTGTCTCTGCAGACTGAGTGGGGGGAGAGGCGGTGGGATTTTCTCAGCTTGTGATGCTTCAAGGAGAGCTCATTCTCTTCCTCATCACTGTCCTCCTCTTCGTCTTCATCCTCCAGCATGGGCACAATCTCCTGCCCGACACCATCACATTCTCCTAACATATTAGCTGAGGAGCCCCCCATGCTTCCTGCAGAAAGAGGGGCAGAAAACACTTCAGCCAATCAGAATCAAGAGCTACATTTGGGACTTCAGCCTTAGCATCCTTCCCCATTTTTGTGGCTTTATTTTCATTCAATCCCTGGAAAATGTGATCACCCCTCTCCCCCCAAAAAGAGAAAGACAAAATTCACATGCTGATTTTTCTTTGAATTCCTGCCTGATTGAAAAGCTAATATACCTGGTGGAGGGGGAGCAGTTTCACATGGTCTTGATGGCAGGAAGTGTGTGTGCGTCTGTGCTTCAAAACAAGGAGACTCTCTGTTTTTAAAAGCCGCTGGGAAAGGTGATTGTCCCTAAAGTATTCTAGTTTTATTGCAAGAATGCCTTTTCCCTTGTTTCTTCCTAAAATTAAAAATGAACTTCTGGATTGGGGGAGATTAAAAAGCTTATTTTTGACATTAATGTGTGGCCAATGGCAGATCCCAGGGAATCAAAAATGATGTGTGGAAGCTGCTAACTCCAGCTGATATGCTCCATTTCAAAATGAATAAGCCCAAAATAAATTTACTGTCTACCTTGCTTTGCATGTGTTGGTATTCTTCAAATGAGGGGGCCAACACAGTTACTAAGATGCATCTTACATGACAGCATAACCATGTATATGTGTGTATATATATACATATGTATGTGTGTGTGTATGTATGTGTATACACACACACACACACACACACACTCTCCTTGAGGAAAAGGACAGATTACCACTCCAGCTGGGTCCCAGGAATCCCATTTGCTCAACCACTAACCTGACTGGCTGCGCGTCCGGCTGCTCAGCACCACAGGAATGAAGTCCCGGAAATTGTTCTTTGCTTTCTTCTCAGCATAACCTGAAAGCAGGTTGGAGCAATGAATAAAAAAGAGGGAAGACATCTTTGGAAACTAGCTGACTCAAGGAATCACTCCTCACACACCCTGGGTCCCTGAAGCCATCTTAGTCATCCTTGCTGTGAACCCACCAAAGCAAATGGGCAAAAGAATTCTAGAACTTTTCTTTTGCTCAATGGAAGTCACATAAAAATTGCTACCAGTATTGACAGGTCATCTAAGAAACTTTTCCCCCGGAAATCAAAGCACTTTTAATTTCCCCTCCTTTAATACTAGAACAAGGTCTAAATATCTTAAAGACACCAGACTCCCTCTGACCTTGGAAACTAAGCAGGGTCAGCCCTATTTAGTATTAGTACTTGGATGGGAGCCTGCCAACAAATACCATGTGCTTTAGGCTGTATTTCAAAGGAAAGAACTGGCAAAACCACCCGTGAGTATCCCTTGCCTAAGAAAATTCCACGAAATTCATGGGGCCTCTATAAGTTAACAGATGACTTGAAGGAACATGCACACCCAACACGAGAACCACAGTTAAAACCACCACCATATTATGAAGACCATGCGTCATAGTCCAGGGCCATTTTAGTCTATTTGATAATCTGGCTTACACCAAAATGATCTCAGTCTGGGAAGTCAGATGAGACAAGTGTAGGTATTCCTGAGTAGAGGACAGTTTGGGCTAAAGGGGAATCACTCTCCTGCTCCCTATCCTTGCATGGGACCCAAGGGAGCAGTGGTTGTAGGTGGCTTGAACTACAAAGAAATTGTACACAGGAGTGATGGTAGAAGAAAACCTAAACTACTGGGGGAACGGGCATTGTAAATCAATTCAGATATTGGGAGAGTGGGGAGACAGCAACAACCAAAACAAAAACATCTACTAAATAGGGATTTCGTACATCTAACATGCAGTAAAACCTTTTTTAAAAATGGCATTAAATGGTGAAAAAATTAAGCCAGAGTCAACTGCTGAAGTAAAATGCTAGTCAATAACTCCAGTGCCTTTGCAGGCATTGGCTGGAATACAAGAATCATAGAATCATAGAAATTAGAGTTGGAAGAGACCACAGGGGCCATCCAGTCCAACCCCCTGCCATGTAGGAACACCCTCAAAGCACTCTTAACAGATGGCCATCCAGCCTCTGCTTAAAAACCTCCAAGAAGGAGAGTCTGCTACACTCTGAAGCAGCATATTCCACTGCCAAACAGCCCTGACTGTCAGGAAGTTCTTCCTGAGGTTCAGGTGGAATCTCCTTTCCTGCAGCTTGAATCCATTGCTCCTAGTCCTGGTCTCTGGAGCAGCAGAAAACAAGCCCTCTCCCTCCTCTACATGGCATCCCTTCAAACATTTAAACATGGCTATCATGTCCCCTCTTAACCTTCTCTTCTGCAGACTAAATATACCCAGCTCTCTAAGTCTATCCTCAAAGGGCATGGCTTCCAGGCCCCTCACCGTTTTGGTCACCCTCCTCTGGACTTGCTCCAGCTTGACCATGTCCTTCTTGAATTGGGGTGCCCAGAACTGCCTAGTATTCAAGATGAGATCTAACCAAAGCAGAGTAGAGTGGTACCAGTACCTCCCTTGATCTAGACACCATACTCCTATTGATGCAACCGAGAACTGCATTGGCTTTCTTGGCTGCCGCATCACACTGCTGACTCAGAAGTTTCAGAAGGCTGAAACGGGCTTTACTTCTACCTGAGCAATCTTGCTAGAATTCTGCCTGCACATTTTAAATTTGTCCTGTAAAAAACTAATAGGGACACAATTCTTGTTTTTCAAAAAATGTAAAGCAAACATTTGGGGAAGGGTTTTGAGTATCCTTGAGAAAAAGAAAACATCCCATGCCACAGCCAAGGACAGTATCTGGAGTTGCTCACTTCCTATAATGAAGATCCCAATCTTTGATTCCCAAAAGACAGAGACAGACAGGCATGTCCAGTAAGGAAAAGATTCCTGCTGATATCTACTGAAGTTATATAACACTAGGTTGGCATAAAGATAGCCTAGGGAAAATGGGCCCAGCCCCAGCCCATTTTCAATACCTTCTTCACAACTGTGTCCACGGTGTCCCGGAGATGGTTTCCGCCGCTTGCGCTTGGCACGGAGATTGTCTCGCTCCTTTATGGAGCCCAAGCGGCCCTCTCGTTTGCTCATCTCATGGAGATCTCCATGATGCTTTCGCCACTGCAAAGGGAGAGAAAACATAACAACTCTGAGTGTGCTATGGCAAGCTTGTGAATTTATTTATGCTATTTTTTTAACCCACAACTTCAACTATCATGACCTTAATTCAAAAACAATACAAAGCTAACTAACTGCACTAAGTAAATATACCAACAGAAGCAAGCAATTAAAACAAAATTAAAACTCAAGGGGGCACATCAGAGTCATAGAACCATCATCACCCTCTGCTTAATATACTCTTTCCCAACCTCGTGCCCTCCAGAATATGTTGGATTACAATTCTCTTCATCCTCAGCCATCATGGTTATGTGAACAGTCCATACAAACAGGCACAGGGTGAGCCTTTCAAAGGCCAGAAGATATAGAGGCACCCTGAAAAAGGTCTTTCCCTGTCACCACTTTCCAAACCCCAAAAGGCAGAGATTACTTTCAGATGGCAACCCCAAAGAGTTGGGCAGACTGCCATGAGAAAACACATATCTTCTCCTATGGCTACACTGCCATACAGGGCTTTAGGGACTGATCTCAACTGGACTTCCCATCACAGTCAAGTTGCAATTTCTTTTGAGTAGAGCCTTAATTCAGCAGCTACTGACCTGGGACCATACTGGACACTGAAGTGGATCAGAACCTATCCTAGCAAATGACACACAACTGTGTGCCTTTAGGTGCGCAGGGTACCATAAGGTCCCTGCTAAGTAAGACACAACCATTTGGATACTTGGAAAAAGGCTCTCCCATTTAAAGACAACGCCTGCAGGATTTCAAGATTCACATTCTCACTTACAAGACAGAAAACCTGCCTCCTAGGTCCTGCAGTTTAACAAAAGGTAGGCTGCAAAGCAGTCCAGGATTTATCCTGGCTGCTGCTTTTGCTACTACAAGCCCTGTCTATCATTATCCCCATCTTCAGTAGGTCACAACAAACCCAAAGATTTGAGAGCATCCTATTAATGTCAAGAAAGGGAGAGGAATTTTTGGTTTAACAACTCAGTTGTGGAATGCCTATACTTTGGATGCCTGACTGATGCAAAGCACAAAGTTAACACCCCAATACTAACCCAAACATTAGAGCCTACTGAAATCAATCTGGTTTTTAAGTTGATGGATTGCCACTTTTCTGTGTGAGTTAAATTGTTTTAAACTGTTTTTAACATGACTTTACTGATTGTACTTTACTCTGAGATATGCTTATATAGAATGAATCAGAAATATCTTACTAAATAAATAAGGCAGGGATTGGCAGGCACTATTCATTTTTGTATTATTAGAATGTTTATATCCCACCCTATATCTAAACATCTCAGATATAAATTCTGCATTCCCAGATTTAACACTTAAATCTGATCACTTCCAGAATTCACAGGGGCATAACTTGCCTGCATTTTGAAAATGCAAAGAAAAATGTCATGTCTGACACCTTTTCATAGAAATTTTCTTTGGATCAATATTATGAATTAAACAGTAAGCACAGATTATCCATGCAAAGCAAAAAACTGGATCAAAAATAGCCAAACACAACATTAACAACTAGCAGTTATTACAATTGTATCCTCGTGCACCTGCCATGAGGTACTTGTGACAGAATCAGGTGAGCAGGGTATGCCAGTTTATCCCCAAAACTTCCCAATTTTGCTATTGAGGCCATGAGAAAACCTCCTTGCTTGCAATATTGAAAGCACTACCAAGGAACACTGATTAGCATTCTTAGTTAATCCTACTTTTCTTTTTTTTTCAGGACTGGGGATGTGTTTTCAGGTGCCAGCTCCGTTCCAACATTGTTTTGCATCCAGCTATAACACTGAGCAAGATCCTAGCCCCCACTGAGGGTCCCCAACCCCAGTTGCTGCTCCATCTGGAAGCTGTTCTAGCAACTGCTTTGTCATTTACCTTACGGTTGTGCTGGCTCTGGCTGTTTGACTTGCAGGAAGCCACAGATTCCTCGCCAATTCGGCACTTTGACTTCTTGTGAGCTGGACGGTCTGGCCCATCATGCTGCCTCTTTGACTTGCAGGAGAAGCCTCCTTCCACTTTGATGTGAGCCATCCCTTTGACCTTGGACTTTGGAGAGTCTCTTGAGGCAGTCCCAGTGTGCAGACAAGTGCCAGAGGAAAACGAGATCTCTGGGTCCACCTGCTCCTTCTTTACTCTGCTGAGGTCTACCTGATGAACAGAGGGAGGGACGTCTGTTTTCAACTGGCTCCGGGAGAGGTCGTACCTCCGATCCTTGCACTGGCTCTCAGCAGGGGGCACCAATTCAGAAGCTGCCCGCATGCTTGGCTGGCTAGCTAAAGGCAGGCCATGAGCTAAGTAGGCAGTCAAGAATTGATTTTTAGGTTTGGTGTCTGCAGTGCGTTTGTGCCTGCAGCTTTCTTGGGGTGCTTCAGGCTGTGGGGTGATCTCAGCTACAGAATCAGTCTCTGCTCGGTCAGACCCACAACTTGGGGTCAAACCCTTTGAGCCTCTGGCATCTGGAAGGCTGGTCTGAAGAGCCGGCGAGACACACAAAGGGCTAGCTGCATTTGGCAAGGCCGTTTTACAACCCTTGCCCTGAGTGGGGGCTTCAGGGGGCTTCTGGACCACCAGGGCAGGTTCGGCTGGCTGTACCGCAGGGAACGTGGCCAGCTCACTAGTGCCAGCGGGCTTAGAATGTCCAACTGGGTTTGGAGGAAGCTGTCCAGCTGCAGAGATGCCAATAGAAAGGAGAGGACCCTGGTGGTAGTGGGACCACCCAACAGGCAGAAGCTGAGGGCTGGCAGGCTTCCCGTTGACCGAACATCGAGAGTAAACGTTCCCCTGGCTGGGGCTCCAAAGAGACAGCTCCTTGGATGGCCGTAAGGAGGTGCCTGGGGTGCCTCGGCCATGAAGGAGCTGCCGAGGAGGATCTGGCTGCCCCTCTCCACTGGCCTTCTTCCCTGGTGGTGGCCCAGTATTTCGGGGCTCCCCCTGATCAATAATGGAAATGGGCTCCTGCTTGGGAAGATGGCGCGAGTCCCTGCTAAAGCCAACACCAGAGTCCTTGCCCATCAAGACAGAGGCAGGCACTGGGTTGGCCACCCCAACATAGGTGCCCGGGATGGTGCTGATGAGGGCGGTCGAGTTCTTTACCCAGGGACCCTGCTCTCCATTGCGCAGGAACTCTGGGAAGATGACAAGGGGGGAGGCAGCAGTGCCTGCATTACCCACAGCCTGAGCCACCCGCTGGGACTTGGAGAGGGCTGTGGTCAGCAGTGCTTTGCCACTGGTGTGCACTGGAGTCAGCACAGGCATGGGGGGTGTCTTGCGCTGGCTGGGTGGAGGCAGCTTCTGGCGATTGGACTTGGAGGAGAGGTCAAGAGGCATCTCACTGCATTCTGGGGAGGAGACCATCTCACGCTCCAGCTGTGGAGGAGATTTCAGTGGGGAGATGGAAGCCAGCACACCTGAGGCAAGCTGTTCTGGGGCTGCAGAGGCTCTGGCGAGCACAGTGCTTGTACCCGACAAGGGGACAGTGGTGGCACATGATGACACCACCAGGGCAGGTGTGCTAGGTGAAAGGTCCGAGCCTTTGGTGGGAGGGGAGGGGCCAGGGGGTGCAGGAGCACTATTCTCTCCTGATGAGGAAGGGCAGCTCAACTGATTCGCCTCCACAGATACTGTTTTGGAGGCAGTGGCCACAGGCCTGGACACCGAAAAGGCATACGGGTAAGAGTGCAGTTCGGAGGGGGTAAGGAGACTAGGCAGACAAGGGTCCTGCTGAAAGGGGGGTAAGACAAGCGTGGATGAGACCCCAAGAGGACTTGGAAGCTGTGGGAGGTAAACCAGAGGCTGGCTGGGGGCTAAGACTGCTCCTGGGGAGAAGGAGAGGGCCATTTTTTGCATAGCAGAAGCCTGAGATGCTGAGAAGCAGACACTTTTTAAGGTGATGGTGGCCGGGGTGGAGGCCAAGGTGTTGCAGCTGCTGCTAGCAGTAGGGACAGCAGTGGAGGAAGTCAGGATTGCACCAGCAACTGGGTTGCTCTTCTCTTTCCCTGTCTGCTCGCTCTCCAGAGCTTTTGGGCAAGCAGGGATAACGTCCGCTGCCTCCTTAGCAGACGGCCACATACAGTCTGGACTGCTGTTCTCTGGCTTTGCAGGTTCTGCCTCTTGAGCTTCATCTGGGTTGGCATCACTGTCCTTCAAGGCCTTTCCGGCACAGTCTGACCCACGGGGCTGCTCCTCAAGCTTGGGTCCAAATTTCTCCTCCACGATGCCTTCAGCCTCAAATCCCTGGCTGCTACTGCCGCTACTCGAAACTGCTGTGAGCTCCACCTGCAACAGCACAGAAAAGAATACTCACTACCTGATCACAAGCATACCAAATACAACTGTGGAGGAGGGGCTTTGGACTTCCAGGTATTTTGACAATCTTAACCTTTTAACTGGTGATTCAGTAGATTAAACCAGATACCTTCCATATGCAAAACACGCTCCTTTTGTACTAAGATACAGAAAATAGTTAACAGCCACTGAACAGAGCCTGGAAAACTTACTTCTTTGGGCTATAGCTGGAACCTTGTGATCACATGACTACATAAACTTGCAATCCCAACAGCTTAACCCTTTTAAAGCCAAGCACTGATGGGCCTCCTTGTCCTCCATGGTTTGTCTAAGCCCCTTCTAAAAAGGCATTTAAATCATGGCATCTTGTAGCTATAAGTTCCTTATATTACTATGACAAAGTCAAGACTTCTTAACTAGGGTTTCAACTGCTGTCATACCTTACCTTGGAAAAGCTGCTGCCAACACAGAATTCAGGGGAACCCAGATGCTGGGAGCTGCTGGTACTAGATTCTTCATCAGAAAGTGGGGCTCTCCTGTTGCAGCAAAAGAAGAAGAAAGACACAGTGAGACCCTCCGATTGTTCTCTTAAGCTTGCAAGATCCAGAGCTGGAACTGACCTCCCAAAACACACATTCCCATCCTGTCTCTGGATGTCCCGACCTTTCTTGCCAACAGGGCTTCAACCAGAGTAGGAAGAAGATTGTGCTGGCCAAAGACAGCTCACAGGTCACATCTTGCCAATTCTTTTCCTAAAGGATGTACCAACCAGGCAAGGTCTGCTTTACATGAGGTTATCCCCTCACAAACCAGGAAGGAGCAGTTTTGAGTTATGTTCAAACCTGGGATAACAGTTAAGTACACGCAAACAAGCCAAGATCAGAGAACAGTTTGAAAACAGTGTTTGAAGCAATATAACCCAGCCTACACAAAGCTTGGATTACTAATATTTAGATCATCCTTTAGTGGGCTTATATACTGGAAGAACAAGAGGGAAACATTCTGAGAGGTAAAACCATAAGTTTGAAGCTGATATAGGAAGTACATGAAACTAGCCTTCTGCTTCCACCTAGGTTTAGGATTAGAAGCAAAACAACTTCTTTCCACAGTTCAAAGATCTAATGTCATTTCAAAACCTATTATTTTGAGTTACTCATATCTGAAACTTGGATTTTGTTTCTTTCTGATTTCCAGGCAAAAGTACAGATGGACAAAAGGGAAATCAGATTCCATAGCTGGAATTCTGTTGGTTAGTCCCAGTTACAGCAGACACATTGAATCAAATGTTAATGTTAAGTCAGCACATAAGTAAATCCAGTTGATTCAACAGCTCTACTTTAGCAGGAACAAATAACAGAATTTAGACCATATAATAACATAACATTGTTATAAGTACTGATTTTATTATTAACTACTACTGTGTCAAATTCAGTATTTTAAACTATGTTTTCACCCATGTAATATAGCTGTTACAATGCCAGATAAGGAAGTGAGAGACGCAGGTTCAAATCTCCAACCAACGATAAAGCTCACTGGCTGACCATGGGCTAGTCACTACCACTAGGTCTAGCCTATGTCACAGTGAGGTTCTCAGGATGTGCAGGAGGGGCACAGACAGAAAAAAGCCACAGACCAAATCAACCCTGAAAAGGAAAAATTCCAAGGAAAAATGGAATTAAAATTTCCCTATTAGAACAATAATGCCACACACATGTACCCAAAATGAACAATGTTTTAAAACATTATCAGACTAACAAAATAAAATAAAGTAAAACTTTTCTAAGCATCTTCTCCCAATTTCCAATGAATCACTTCAAATAGGAATAAAGAAGAAAAAGGTTTCTTAAAAACTGAAGCATGCTCCCTCCCCATCTCCATTTCAGTTCTAGAAGGCATCCAATAATTATTTTATTAGAAATACTTCTATGCTGCTTTTCATCTGCACAGATCCAGAAGTAGTTTACAACTATACCACAAAACAATAAAACAATACAGTAAATATGCCAGAAATACAACACAAGAGAGTAACATCCTCTTACAGCTTGTGGAGGCTGCCTATACACACAGTCACTCACACACCTCACCTCTCTTCGTTGAGGCCACACATGCGAATCCGCTCAGTGCCAGTCCAGTTGTGCACCCCGCTGTAGAGAGGTGCAGCAGAGATCATGACAGCCGCTCAGCACCAAAGAGGCCTGGTCTTGCCAGGGGCTCCGCCTGTTAAAAAGCCAAACCAAGCATTAGGCCCACATCAGTCAAGATTGCTGTTCTCTTTTGCAGGGCTCCCAAGGGACAGTTTGGACACATAAATAGAGGAAAGCTGAGCTGAGATAGTGTTATGGGCAAACGACAGTCTGGATGCACAGTGAAGGAAAACAATTGGCCCTCTACATTTGCAGGTTTGAGTTTCACAGATTTATTTGCGAGTTACTCTAACCCCTGCCCCCCCACCTCAGGCACTTCTTTTCCAGGGAAAACTTCCCTCTCAGCGGCTCCAATCAAGCCATGCAGCTCTTTAAAACCCACCTCTGGTCCTCCCCCTCCATCACCAGCTGCTGCCTGGCCAACTAAGGATAGCTTGCAGCCCAATTTCTCAGCACCACAAGCCTTCTCCCAATCTTTCACACATACACACCCAAGGAAGGAGATGAGTGTAAGAGAGGAAATACAGGGCCACCATGTCGATCCACCCCATTTCCCTGACCTGGTTTGGACGCTGGGTGCCCGCTGTGCCCGTCATGCCTTCTCACAGACACACACCCACACGAATTTTGATATTTGTGGCTCTACCACTGGTGAGGTCTGAGCCCCTAACTCTAGTGAAAATGGAGGCTGAGAATAAACTCAAATAGTGCAGCCAGACAGACTGGCACAGAACTCCTGTCCCACCCCCGCCAAGGTGCTGGGATAGGTTTGGAAGAAAGCTGAACTCTTTTCAAGATAGAAGTTGCTTTTCTACTTTCCTACTCAAGCATAGGAAAGTAGAGGGGGAAAAAACCCTTCTAGAACAGCCAATCTAAGCTATCAAATTCCTGGTCTTGAACCACTTCGAGAAGTGAGAAAGGGCATTTGCATGAAACCCAAGAGAAAGAGACTATGCCTTCTCATAAGCCGCAGATAGCACAAGTCCTACACTGGGAAAGAACTCAACACCAGTGCAGCGCAGAAGTTAAGAGCGACACACTAAGGCCGTTTCTGCACTAGCCTGTTATAGCACTATGATTCCACTTTCAACATCCTATGGAATCCTGGGGTTTGCAGTTAGGACGTACCTGAGGGGATGTAAAGTGACAAAAGCCAAGGAGAAACACCTTTGGGATCAAAGGGAAGAAGACTGGAAACCTAGTGCAAAAGCGAAGGGGGCTGTTCGAGGAAGAGAAGGAGCACGTAGAAGGGCAGGATCCCCTGTGGACCAAAAGCTTCCAGGAGCAAAGGCCTGCACTGAGCTAGACGCCATGTATTTGCCAAATGTGCTAGGAAGGACAGGGTCAGCGGCAGAGGCGCAACGAAGGCCTCTTAAAGGATGCAGCAACAGAAACGGACATTGTTGAATGCATTCTTTTTTTTCTTCCCAGGGAGGATGTGGGAAGCGAGCCAGACAGCGGCATTCCCAGGGAATAGAGAAAAGAGAAAGAGAGGGAGCAAGCAAAAATCTCTCCCAACCAGAAAAATGGAATCCAGTGACTCAAAAGTATACATCTGGGTGCAGGGTGTGTGTATGTGGGGGGGAGACTGTGGGGAGTTTCCTTCTGGGCAAGGGGAGGGAGGTACCAAGAACAGAGAAAGAATTTGCCAAAATGCCCTCAGCCAAAGTTCAACAGAAAGACCATCCTGATGGCAGCAACTCCTGCTCCTGGCTGATAGGTGGGACAAAGAATCAGAAGCACAGGGAACAGCCTGGAGAAGCAGTAAGTATGTCCTCCCATTCCCCATGATGTTTCCCTGTCTTCCTTAGCAAAAAGCTAGCCATGTGCGTTCACAGTGTTTTCCATAACGTTTGCCCAGCCTCACCTGGGCTTTCTGAAGGACTGGTCTTTCAAAGAAATTACATAGCAACGGTCTCTTACTCAGTGGAGGGGAAAGGAGGGCTGTAGAACTGGGACCAACATTCACTTTCAGGACATATATTAGGGATTAGCTTAAAAAAAAATCTCATACCTCTTTTCAGGTGTGTGTGACAGTCCTTTCATTATCTTCTGCATTTCAAAGTTTTCACTACAGTTTGCCCTCTACCTTTGTGGGTATGGATTAAATTATCTGTGAGTTTCTTTAACTCCTGCCACCATACCTTGGGAGTTTCTTTTCTGGGGGCACTTTCCCCCTCAGCTTCTCTGATCGGGCTGCATAACCCTTTAAAAACCTGCCTCTGGTCATCACCCTCCTCCTCCTCCTCCTCCTGCTGCCTGGCCAGCAAAGAATGAGCCCCATTTCTCAGCACCACACACTCTCTCCTGATGCCCCCCAAGGGAAGAGATGGGCAAAAAAGCAAAAGTACAGGGCCATCATGCCAACCTACCCCATCCCTCTCATTTCCCTGATCTGGTTTAGATCCGGGGGAGGGTCTGTTCTCCCCACTGTCTCAGCCCCCTTCCCACAGACAGACACTATTTTTCCTATTTGCAATTCTTCCACTTTTGCAACAGTTCTGTGCCCCTAACCCTAGCAAATGTGGAGGGCCAGCTGTATACTAAATTCTGTTTTTACATGCAACAGCTTCAGGCTTGGTAATTCAAGAAGTTCCCCTAATTTTGTGTGTATGTGCCTTCAAGTTACCTCTCAGCTTATAGCAAACTCATTAATTTCACATGGTTTTCCTAGGCAAGGAATACTCAGAGGAGGTTTTGTCAATTCTTTCCAGATTGACTAAGTGTTAGGCTTCTAATTAACCTCAATGACAGAGCTTTTTATCTGGATATTGTGTGCAGAACTGGTGGGAAGGCAGGTGAAGGAAGATTTTTCAGAAAGTCTATCCAGTCTTTGGACATTCCTTCTCAGTCTAAGCTGAACTGATCCCTGGGATACATATGTTCCTACGCTGCAGTGTCTTTTGAGGTCTGCCACAAAAGGGTCTTCTTGTGTCCCACTTCATTTGAAATAGAGATACAGTGGGCCCTTATTACTCACAGTCTCCAGACAAGTAAGTTTCAGTGTTTGTGATCAAGTCACATGCTATACCTAAAATGGAGTCAACATGCGCACAGATGTGCTGAAACATCTGTCTGCATATTGCCAGCATTTAATATAATGAGATGTGAGCATTCATGAATTTCGCTATTTGCAGGGGTTCATGTGACCGAATCTCTGCATATACGGAGGGCACAGTGTACTTATTACCTACTTAGTAAGCTCACAAAGATCTTCAAAAGGGTAATTACATTAGTCTGTTGCACCGAAACCAACCAAGAGTCCAGTGGCACCTTAAAGATTAGATAATTATATTTGGCATAAGCTTTGGGGGACTTCAGCCTCAGCATCAGATGAATGATGAACTGTCAAGTGAGGAATAGTTAAGTTCTGTGTTTGGCTCCCAACACCAGAGGTTCAAGGGGAGGGCACTGCTGACACAGAAAAGATGCAGAGGGCATTATCTAGGAGAACCACTGAAGTAGCAACCATGTTTGGCGCTAAAGTTGGAACAGAGTCCTGCAAGTCAGGAAGGATCATCAGTTTGATAGCAGGTACGACATTTTAAGTTCTGTATTTGCAAAGGGTATTTTCCCCCAAAGTCCCCAGAAGTATGGCAAAATAAAGATCACAAAATCAGGTAGGACTAGAAAAGATTCCTCTCTGAAACTATATGAAAGCAGGCAACAGTGTGTTGGTTAATCTAAACATGATGGATGTTAAGTTGCTGCAAAGAGAGAAAATTGTGCCTACCTGTGCCCTAAGCAATAAATGGAAGATGAGAATGGGAGTGGTCATCCCATCACTGAAGCAGTCTACAGCCAGCCCTCCACATTTCTGGATTTCACTTTTGAGGATTTGATTATTCACAGATTATTTGCTATCACCTCTGCTGCCCCCCAGGCCATTTTTAATAGGGACTGCAAGCCTCGTGAGACTGAGAAACTATGAGCGAGGCTTGTAAGTCCCTCTTAAAAATGGTGTGGGGCGGCAGCTGAGGACGCAGTAAGCCCCACCAGCCCCCCACTTCTGCCTTGGGAAGGAACCTTGATGCCCCAAAGGAATCCATGGTAGGTTGAATATGGTGATCATACTTTTTTTTGTGGTTTGGGAAGGCCTAGAGTTATTCACAGTTTCTCTACTTTCATGGGAGTCATATGTCTCTAACCCTAGTGAATGTGGAGGGATGACTATACTTTCAAGGCAAGGCCTGAAGAAACATCCTGTTTCCCTGCTTCAGATAGTCCACTCTTGTCTGAGTGGGTGGGAAAGAAAATACCAAAACTGACAAAGGGCTCCTCTACTTTTTGCCTTAAAATTACCCAATTTCTTGCTTGTTGTACAGTTAGGACTGTGGAATAGAAGCTTTCAGCATGTATACCTGTTGCACCACATCAATTATCTCATATGCTATCCTGCTGCTATCCAACAAAGTTAAAACTTCCCTAATCTGGTATTCTCTAGAGGCCTTGGACTACAGCTCCCATCACCTCCAGCCAGTGTCAGCATGGTCACAGCCATGCTGGCTGGAATGATAGGGACCATTGCCCAACTCATCTGGAGGACTCCAATTTGAGAAGTCTGTAGTAGGTGTCTGTGGCACTGGTACAACCACATTCCAAACAGTACTCTAAACAGCAATGCTGCCCCCCACCTCACTCAGCTAAGCAAAGAATTTCAGATTTCTCAACTACAACAATACATCATCTTCTGCATTTTAGGATAGGGGCAGATGGAAGAGAGTTTCAGAAAAGAAATACACTTTAAGGGAAAATGCATAGATCCTTTGCAACAAATATACTGTAAGTACTCTTGCACTATGCACTAAACATCACAAAAAGGTCCCTGAAATTCTAGCACGGGATAGAACTAAGCTGACAATCATGTGGTATACTCAATAAGAGTGCTGGTTAGGATTGAGGGAAAACCTGGGTCCCAACCTCTGGGTAGCCGTAAAACTCACAAGTAACTTCTAATATCTCCTTCCCCCTTTCCATGTTTAACCTGCCTCACAAGACTCTTAGGATAACATGGGATCGTTCATATTTGTAATGCCCTGGGGGTTTTCCAATATGAGCAGGACAGAAAACATGGTCAATGACAACTAAATGCTACAGTCTTGGACGAACTCAGCTAGCTAATGTATTTTCACAATATGGTGTTTGTGACCTGCTTTGAACACAGTATCCTGTAGAAAAAGAGAATATAAGCACAACCATAACTGATTGGCTAGGTGTCATCCCAGGAAGAAAATCCCTCAGCCTTCACAGGCAGTTATTTAATTGCCAACTGCTCCACAAAGCTCAGTCATGTTTAGTCTACATTTGACATGTATGCTTACTGCAAAGCCAGGGAAATTACAAAATAGACATTCTAGTACATAATCATCTGAAATACAATGCACAGGACTAAGTTTTTGGTTTTTTTGGTACTGATGTTTTGGAACGTAAAACTTCATTTGGGAGCAAACCTCACTGAACTTACTAGAGTTTATATCTGAACAGACATACGTCGGGATCCCTGTCCTCAGTGGAAAGGATGTCTGATAGCCCTAACTTTGAGTAGTCCATTTTCTACCTAGGAAGTTTCCTGGATACTGTGAAGTGGATTCTCTACTGAACTGTCTAGCCCAGTGTTAAACAAAGGGTGTCCCTCCAGCTAACGTAGGACTGCAGCACCCTGCAGCCTTAGCCAAAATGACCAATGATGAGGCATGCTGGGAGCTGCAGTCCAGCAACATCTGGAGGGCTCATTTCACCCATCCCTTGGTTTAGACAAATTCTGAAGGGAGGGACAGATGGAGGGGAATGACAGTACATGCAGACAGAATGGAAAGGGATCACCAATGAGAAAGAACAAAGGCAGGAATGGGAGGACTGGCTACTCTACAAAGATCCAGGTTGCACCTTGTATAAGAGAGCAGACATATAATGGAGGCGGAAATAAACTACTACAGGTAGGTGGGTGGACAGGTCTTGTTTACGAAAACTTAAGAGAATGGAAGGTTTCAACTGCAGTTGCCTTTTAAGTTCTGAATTTGCAAAAGATATTTTTCCCCAAAGTCCCTAAAGGTATGGCAAAATAAAGAAATTCCAGTATTAACTTTGTCAGTCATGTAACGGTATATGCCTTTCACTACAAGTTATCCAACTAAAACATGCTATTACTTCTTCATGATCTCTTACTACTGTATACCTCAACCATCCAACATCTAACAGGAGACATGAAAGCTTGCCTGGTCCTAATGCTGCTAACAGAAATTGGCATAT
Source organism: Ctenosaura bakeri (assembly GCA_948474755.1). Classification (NCBI taxonomy): domain Eukaryota; kingdom Metazoa; phylum Chordata; class Lepidosauria; order Squamata; family Iguanidae; genus Ctenosaura; species Ctenosaura bakeri. The sequence goes on along the minus strand of CAOLHI010002376.1, from coordinate 53,462 downwards.
ATGGCAATATCTGTGATCTTATAAGTAAAGCACACGAAGCCACGGCTTTCCTATTGGGTATTCCTCTAGCACGGGGTACTGGTTTGAGCACTGTACTATGACTCTGGAGACCATGGTCTGAATCCCTGCTTTACCATGAAAACCCACCAGGTGACCTTGGGCAAGTCATACTCTCTCAGCCTCAGAGAAGGGCAAAGGCAAATCTCCTCTGAACAAATCTTGCCAAAGAAACTGTGTGATATCCTCAGGGTTGCCATAATTCAAAAGTGACTTGAAGGCACACAGCAACAATGAATTCCTTCCGACTTTCTTTCAACTTTCTTACCTTCATTCCTCAAAGGATTTTCTAAGCCGAAGTTAAGATTTCACTGATAGAGCAAACCATAATTCCTAGTAGTCCAAACTGCAGACAAAGGACAGTCATCAAGGCTGGCACATGGGCAGCAACGGACAAATAAAAGTACTAAGAATATGCTACTCCATTTAAGGGGGTTCAAGGCATTTTACATATGTAGTTTCACTAACTCTTCCGACAATCCTGGAGGGATGCATCAATATTACCCTTCCCACTGTGCGGGTGGAGTGCGGCCAGGCTGAGAAAAAATGATGTGCATAAAGTAGGAGTAGAAATCGTGTGACTTTCATGTGGACTGGAACTCCAGTAGCCCTAGCCAGCCAACTCAATAATGGTGAAGAATGCTGGGAAATACAGTCGTACAGCATCTGGAAGACTGAATGGTTCCCATCTGTGGCCGAGGGACGAATGGTGCTTGGAAGAACTAGCCTTCCTCCTTCACAGATCAGTCTCTTCAAAACACTATTCTAAACTAGCCTCTCAAAGAAAGACTACAGTACAGTGGTGGGAATTGTGTGGTGATCTAGATGCTGATGAACTACAGCTCCCAAGAGACCTAGCTATAAAGTGAAGAATAGTGAAGAATGCTTGAGAGGTCCCCATTATTTCCACTCATGCTATAATGCAAAAAAGCCAGTAACTGGACATAGTCCAACATGTTATTGCAAGTTTGCATTGATTTAAGCCAAAGCAGCTAAATACATATTGCAAAGCCTACAAAACCTAACCCAAACAATGCCCTAATACAGCTTTGTCCAAACTGGGAGTCCTCTATGTATATGTGACTACAACTCCCATCATCCCTGACTGGTGTACTGGGTGGGTGCTACAACACTGGGAAGGCATTTGTTGGTGGAAACTGTTTGAATGAGTCTTAAAAAGTCTCAAAATCCATGGGAAATAACATTCTGATGCAGCTTCGAGAACTTCAGCAGCTAGCAGAAGAAAGTGAAATTGGCATCTTTGCTTCTGCTGCTTGCAAAAGTCAAAAAGGAAACAAACTCCATCAACTGTTAAAAAGAGGTCAGATTAACAGTGTTTCTTACAGCACCCAAGACAGAGGAAGAAAGGTTTACTCCCAACCTACAATTCCTTAATCACAGACACGCTATGTATAAAGAGTAGCCTCCTGAATAAGATTCCACGTATGGACACAGGAGCTGTTTAATATACCTGTCAGCCCACCTTTCCCTGGCAAAAATCCCCCCACTCATTGTGCAGCTTACAAGTTCAACTACAAGGCATTCCCAGAGCTTTACCAATAGCAAAAACACAGTCTTAGCTTTAGCTGTGCCTGGAAACTTGCATATTAAGAGCTGAAATGGATCAAAGAGTCAGCATTAGTAACAAAACTGAAGACTTCTGGGTATGCAGAGAGGGCTGCTCTCACACGCAGCGAAAGAGAGAATACAGTTCATCCCTTACACACTCAGAGTTTAAAAACCAAACAAAACAAGTTCCTAGGTCAGAAAAGGAATTCTGAGACAGGCTCAGCCCCTGGTAGTTCTCTTCTTTTTGGAAACGAAGTACAGCCCCCAGCACAGACCTTTATCACAACAGTGCCAGAACTAGTCTAGAAATAACTCCAGTGACAACTTCCAGCCAGCTTCAATGGAAGGTGCGCATTTGGAGCATAAGGCCTTGTGGTCGAACTCCCCCTTTAAACCCAGCTCCTGTCTCTCCTCTCATTCCCCCCTAATAACACAAGTATGCACATCATGACCAACAAGAGGCAATCTTCCCCTGCACACCCGCTCATCCGCGGTCTTGGTCGTAAGCAACAATGCACACCAAGACAATAACGCATCCTCACGGCAGCCAGGCTCCTGCTAACTTTCCAGCCATCTCCAGGTAGAGCCTGTGTGTTGCCTCTCTCTTTCTCCTCTTCTTGGGCAATGGCCACAGCGAGTTCCCCTCACTCGTTTTTGCTCACTGCAGCTTAGCGGGGAAGCCTCACCGTGGAAACCTGTCGCAGCTGCAGATTAGCATCATGTTTGGTTTTTTGTTTTTTTTAAAAAAAGGCAGCCTCAGTGAAGCTGGAGGGGGAAAGAAAACCACACACTTCCACCAGATCCCTATGAAGAAAGGGAAGAGAGGCAAAGAGAGAAAAGGTGCGCTGCCTTACCCGAAGCCAGGGATTGTCCAGGCAATGACGCGACGCCTGGAGCACATCGGTCTCCCCTCCCCTCCATCCTCATTTCAGCTTGAAAACACACTCACACACACACACACAGTGTCCCATCCCTTCACTCTCCCCTGCTGCTGCCACCACCAGGCTCCGATTTTCTTGGCAAGACGAAAGCACCCAACAGCAAACATGCACGACGCAGAAACGCTCGCTCTGGGCCGCCGTTTGTGGGGCCAACCTGGAGGCAGGGAGGCGACCGCCAACGGCCACCTACAGCCATCTGCGGGGCCCGGGGACAGCAACAAGGCTAAAATCGGCAAAGCCCGACGCCTATTATCCCCCCACCCCGCCGTTGGCTTCTCCTTCCCTCTCCCTCCCTCCCAAACACACCTTGTACTTTGCCTTCTCCACCCCCACCCGATCCTTCGCAACCTTACCAAGAGATCAGATTTTTAAAAGGAAGGCCCGTTGCGAAAGGACTACCAGAGGAAGAGACACGCAGGGCTGCGCCACCCTCCTCCCCTTTCCCAAATCGAACAAAAGTTGTCCCTTCTCCCTCAGAGAAGATGTCACCTCCCGGCCTCCGCCAAAGACCCGGCCCCCGGGCCGACGGGGACCTCCAGTTCCGCTTTCGGCAGCCTCCGCCTTTCCCGCACCCCCCCCGCCCGTCCAACATTTGGCGACTCCTTCCCGGAGCTCTCCGGCGCTGGGCTGTGGCGCGTCCCTCCCTCCCTCCCCGGCTCCCTCCCCGCTCGCCACGATCTAGGCTGCCCGTCCCCTCGGGGCCGTCACGGGCATCGCCCTCGCCTCTTGCTGGGGGGCGGGGGCGAGCAGGAGCGGGGAGAGGGAGGCAGGCAGGCAGGCGGCGGTGGCGGCAGCGGCGGCAACGAGCGCCCAAGACGTCTCGGAGGCAGCAGAGGGAAGGGGGCCAGCGCCAGCCCGCCGCCGCCTCCCTCCCGCGGTTCCTCCTTGCCGGCCGATCGACCCGCCGTGGCGTGGGTGGGCGGGCGGGCGGCTGATGTCCGCGGAGCCCCGGAGCAGCAATCCGGGCGCGGGATGGTGGGCGGCGCAGCTGGGGCGGCCTCCCACGCACAGGGCGCCCCTCCCCGACGTGGAAGCGCCCCGCGCAGAGAGCACCCTTTCCTCCCTGAAGGCCGCAGCAAAAAAACGAAACAAGCAAAGAGAAAGGGAGGGGAGGAAACCTGCCCGGGCCGCCGGTCGCCTCCGTCCGCCCCGTCGAGGGAGACGCAGAAAGGCGAGGGCGGAGGGGGGGCGACGCCCGGGGAGGAGGGTCCCCCGCACGCACCCCCTGGGCCCGGAGGGCGGCCGGCGAGAGGAACGTCGCGCCGCCTCCCTCCCTCCTCCCGCTGGACGGAAGGGGCCCCCGCGCCCTCCCTCGTCCGGTCGTCCCCGCGGGCGAGCCTCGCTGTCACCGCCGTCCCGCCTCAGCCCGGACGGGACCTTCCTCCCCGCGACGGAAGGGAGGAGCGGGGCGGGGGGCGCGGGGGCCGGAGCGGGCGGGCGGGCGAGGAAAGGGCCGCGGTCCAAGGCCCGCTCCCTGTTTCCATGGAAACCTCCCTCACGCGCCGCGCCCCCTCCCTCCCTCCCGATGGCGGCGGGGGCGGGGGGGCGGGGGGAGGGAGGGAGGCGAAGCGGCCGCGGGCCGGGGAAGGAGAGCGGCTCGGGGACCGTCCACACGCACCTGCTCCCGGGGCGGGCCCCCTCCGGGGGACAAGGGGGCGCCGGAGCGGCGGCGGCGGCGGCCGGGCCCTGGAGCGGGGAGTCTCGCCGAGCGGCGTCCGGGCGCCGGGGCCGGCCAGCGAAGCGCTCCGCCGACGAGCGAGAGCCCAGCACAGGCGGCGGCGCTGGCAGCCGGAGTGCGAGGACGAGAGCGAGCGAGCCGCCGCCGCCGACTACTGCTGCCGCCGCCGCGGGTTGCTGCGGGGCCTGCCGGGAAGCGTAGTTCGGCCGCCCGGCGGCCCCCGGCCCCCATCCGGCGCCGGGCCCTGCCCCGCGGACTACGGCTCCCAGGTTGCACCGCGGCTGGCCCTGCCCGTATGGGGAGGGGAACGGAGCGGGGAGGAGGAGGAGGAGGAGGGAGGGGGCGCCGCTCCGAGCCAGCGGAGTCCGGAGAGGGAAAGAGGGAGGTGGACGGGGGGGCCGAAGAGATGCGGAGGGGAGGGGCCTTGCGCCCTGCCCGAGGAGGGGGAGGGGCTGGGCCGGGGCGGGGGGCCGGGGCGGGGGCCGTCCTCTACCCGAGGGGAGGGAGAGATAAGAAGGGAGGAGGAGGAGGAGGAGGAATAAGAAGAGCCAGCTGCTCCGGGGCTTTGGCTCTATTTCCCTCCCGCTTTTGCCGGGGTTGCCCATTCACACGTACCCAAAAAAAGAAAAAAAAAACACACACAGGAAAGACCCCCCCACCCCCTCGCCCCTCGGTGGGCACCCTCCTCAAGCCGGACATTAATTGTCCTCATCGATGAGGTCACGGGACTGGGGAGTGGGAGGAAGCCGTGGAGGAGCGCGGTGGGTGGGGGGGCGCGGAGGAAAGGTCGGGAGCGGGGGAGGGGGCGCCCACCAAGAATTTGGGGTCCCTCCCTGCAAAAGGCGGGGGGGCTGGCGATTTTTAAGGCGGGGGAGGCAGGGCGCCCGCGTGGCGCGGGGGGAAGGGCGAGGAAGCCCCGGGCGCGCACCCGGGCAGGCGCTCGGGGGCCGCGGCGCATCGGCCGAGGGGGCCGCCGCCGCCTCTGGAGCCGGGCGGGGAGGCGCGCGCTTCTCTCCGCGGGGCGAGGCGAGCGGAGCCCGGGCGGCGCTTCGTCCCGCGGCAGCTCCACCGACGACGGAAGGCGCCCGCCAGCCTCCTCGGGGACGGAGAGAGAGCGAGGAGGCGGCGGCGGCGGCGGCGGCCACCGGCGGGGCGGAACGGAACCGCGCGGACGGAGGGCGAGCGCGGTGCCCCCGCCGCCGGCACCTGGAGCCCGACCCCCGGCGCCCTCCTGCGCGCTCTTCCGCCGCCGCCTCCGCACCTGCGGCGCGGGGCGCCCCCTCGGGGCCGTGGCGCAGCGCGGCGTCCGAGCGCCGGGGCTCCTTCGCCTCCCGCTCGCTCGCTCGCTCGTTCTCTCTCCCTGGGCGGCGCGAGCCGCGATCAGCCCCGGCGCGCCCCGGGGAGCGGTTGGCCTGCCTACCTCCTTCCGTCGCCTGCCGCTCGGCTTCTCTGGGGGATGCGGCCGGAGGGAGGCGCCCAACCCGGCCGGAGAACCGGCGCCTGGGCTAGGCTGCCCGGCCGCCTCCCTCGGCAGCCCGCCTGGCGGCCACGCTCTCGCCCGCCCGTCCGTGCGGGGCTGCGATGCCCGCCCTGGAAGTTGCTGGAGCCTCGAAGGCCGCGATCGCCGGCCAGGCCCGCCGCCAGTCCCACCTCGCGCCGGCCGCGCAGGGCGAGAGTCCCCGCCACGCCGCGCCGCGCCGCCCTGCTCAGCCCGGCCCCCCTGTGGGCCGCCTCGGCGACGATCGAGCCCGCTCGCCCTCCCCTGGGCCCGTCCGCCTCGCCGCTGCCCGAGGCCCTCCCTCCCTGCCTCCCCTCCGCGGCGCTCGGCCGGGACCCTCCTCTCCCCCTCCCCTGCCCCCCGGGACTTCCCATCGCCGGCCCCTCGCGGCGCCTCGGCCCCCGCCCTCCCGGACCGGGATCGGAGTCCGTCGAGGACGGGCGGCGTCCGGGAGCCCCTTCCCCCCGGCCAGCCCGTCGTGTCTCCTCACCTCTCCCCACCGGCGCGCCTCGCCTCCCCCGGCGCAGGGTCCCGGCACCCCGAGGGCTCCGCCACACCTCCGCCGGCCCGGCTTTAAAGCGTCGCCCCTCCGGCCGGGCTCGGCGTCTTCCGCCGCCTGCCCTCGCCGCCCTTCCTGCCTTCCGCGCCGAGGCGGCGAGCCCCCGCTTCCCTTCCCGGTCCCGCCGCCGCCGCCGCCGCCACCGGCTTGGTCCGCGAGCGATCCCCTTGGACGAGGCGGCGCGAAAGGGGCGACTTCGGGGAGGCGTCTTACTCTCGAGGAGGCGCCCTCAGGGCCGGCGGCTGCAGTCCTCCGGGGAGGGGCTTTGGGAAATGCGGGCACGGGCCACCCTGCAAGCGAAGACGAAGGGGTCAGGTCTCTGCGTAAAGACTGAACACGCCTTGATGGGTCTCGGAACATAACTTTTAAAGGAGAGGGACGAAACTGCGGTAGCTCAAAAGGCGGCTACAATGGCAGACAACGAGATCAGCAGCATTCCTGCACTTTCGAAAAGGATCCCCCCTTCACGGTTCTCTCGGATGCGCCTTGCTTTCCGCTCAGTTACCTTCTTCCTTGCTTTGGCTCCACTCTGTTGGCCCGCTGAAGATTTCAAACTGTAAAAGTCCCGACCATCTTTAATAGTAAAGATCGATCCACAGTTTAAATAGCTTTAGCATGGGACCAAGGCCATTTCCGCACTAGACTGTTATAGCGCTATTATTCCACTGGCAACATCCTATGGAATCCTGGGGTTTGCCGTTCTAAACCCTAAGGAGCAATTTTAGTGTTCCAGCTTCAGTTGTACGACCCAAACCAGTGAGTTTTGTCCATCCGAAGCGAGACAGACACTGGCTAGAGTTAAACCTCCGCTGTCCTGGGAAACTGCCTGATACCTGTCAGACCACTGTAGGGTCTACATAAACTGAGGGCAGTTCACCAGGGTTTCAGAGCTTTTTTTCCTCCGTCCTACCTGAACCTGGGACTTTCTGTGTGCTCTATCTGGCACCTATAGCTCTTCCCTTGATCACAGGAAGCTGCCTTGGAGGTAGGGAGGAAGTCTCTTTCTCACACACACACACACACAACAGATCTAGTCCAAGGCTGTCTAGGCAGAGTGAGGGTTGCTCTCCAGAGTTTCAGGCCAGGGTCCTTTTCCAGCCCTACCTGAAGAGGCCAGAAATTGGGGCCTTCCGTGCAGGCAAGGGCTCCACCACGGAGCCACAGTGCTGCCCATGCTAATAATCTCTGCTCTGTGGGGTCCAGGTGACTTCCCTGACCTGCCTGCCTGCGGGGTGGGCAACCTGTAGCTGTCCAGATATTGTTGACCTCAACTCCAGTCATCTTTCATGACTGTCTATGATAGCTGAGGCTGAAGGGAGTTGCAGCCAATAACATCTGGCTCTCCACTCCAACAGTATGTTTTCTACCAATACCACATCTATGGACTGCTGGCTGATTTTCCTTCCCAATTGCTTCAGTATGTGCTTAGATGCCAGCAGAGCTACATTTTCAATCTCCATCAGCTGGTGAGGTGGGAGTTTAAAAAGGAAGGTTGTGAAGTTGGCTTCCTGGGTGCATAGCAGCTTACCCCTCCCCAGCCCACCCTTAGATGGCTAAAGTTTCATCACCTATGAAAATTATGAGACAGGAAGTAGGTTTACTATGAGACAAAATGGTGGAAGGTCAGCACTTTAAATCTCTGCACTGTACCATGACAGAGTTCAATATGCATTCAGCAGCAGTACACTTTAAAGAAAGAACTAGCATGGTATAGTGGTTTGGAGCATTGGACTACAACCTTGGAGACCAGGACTCAATTCCCCTCTTGACCATGGAAACCCACCAGGTGACCTTGGGTGTGTCACTTGCTCTCAGCCCCAGAAAAATCTGTAATAGGTTTGCCTTAGAGTCACCATAAATTGGAAACGACTTGAAGGCACACAACAACAGCAATGTTTTAAAGAAGAGATTGGAAGGAATCCTCAGAACCTCCAGTCCTGCAACGTGCTTCTCAAGGCACTCTTGAAATGCAGTTGAAGATTCTTGGACTGCAGAATAGTCACATCCAAATGCTTGGGCTGCAGCCCATGGGATGGAGATCCCAGAAAAATGGGCCCAAAGCTACACAGAACTGGAGAAAAGGGAAAATATTTTTTCTTAAGGAAGATGCTGCTCTTTGACAGAGACTGGCAACTTGTGTCACTGCAGAAGTTGGTGGAATGCAACTCTCAATATCCCTCACACTTGGGACTAGGACTAATGGAAGTTGCAGTCTAATGGTATCTGAAGGAGTGCAGGTTATCTATCCCTATCCTATACGAGTCCTAATAAAATAACTCCTTTCATTCTAGATGTAATTACAGCTGAAACATTCACATCTCCTGTGTCTCTAGATTGTCTAGAGTATTGACTGGTTGAGACATAGTAATTTAGACTTGGTTCAGATAGTATACCAATTGTTTGCACTAACCATGTTTTAGAAACCACCATATGGCCTCAGCCCTCATTTCTGCCACACTGGAGTCTCTAAGAATAGGAACAATAATACAACGCTGCAAATTCAATTTGAAAAACCTACTTTAAATCTTGGTTTTTGAGTCTGGCTGGAGTGATGTTAGCAATTCATGTTTGTCAATCATCCAGTGTTAAGTTTCCTTATACCAAATCTGGTATAATATCAAAACTGACTCTGAAAAGGTGAGCTGGAAAGAACCCAATTAAAATCTCATCACAGACTCATTATGTAGTCACGAGCAAGCTACTTTTCTCTCAGTGCTCCTCCTCCTAGTCTGCCATGATATTATTACAATGCCGGCCTACTATACAGGGCTGTTGTAAATATTACTGAGCTAATGGGGAGGAAATGTTTGGACTGCTACAGAAATGTGTAGTGTACTATTTGTAATGCAAAATACTAATTATTTTTTAAAAATAGAATAGATTGAAGAAGTTTCCACATTGCTCATTGTTAATCTGAAAAATGCTAATTTGCTTCCATCACTGGATCTCTCCAAAGGTCCTTGTAGTTCAGAAAGCCCTCGCTGTTCCCCTAGTCCAGAGTGAGCAACTTACGGTCCTCCAGATACTAGTGGACTGCATCTCCCATTATTCCTGCCACTGACTGTGCTGTCTAAGGCTGATGGGAGTTGTAGCCCAACAAAGACCTGGAGAGACACACATTGCCCGCCTCTAACTTAGTGCAAAGGAACAGAAGGGCAGTCACCTTGCTGGCTTCCAGTTTGAGGAAAATGTGAAATCTATAATGGTATCTCAGCCAGCACAGGAGGCCACACCATCATCACCAACATCTATATTGCTGAGGAATTCAGAAGGTGAGCAAGATGAGGTAAGCATAAGAGAGTAAGAAGGTGTAGGTGGTGTGAGCATTTTTATACCTGAGTGGTAAGAGAGAGTCCCAATGCAATGTAGTGGTTTGAGCACTGGACTATGACCCTAGGGTTCGATTTTAGGCTCAGAGATGGAAATCCACTGGGTGTCCCTGGGTGCATCACACACTCTCAGCCTCAGAAAACCCCATGATACGTTTACCTTAGAGTTGTCAAAAGTGGGAAATAACTTGAAAGCACACAACAGTAACAACAAAGAGAGAATCAGGAAACTAGGATCTGACTTTGTTAAAGATGATTACAGTCACATGTATCTGAATGGACACTGCTTGATTCTTCCACACTTGATTAACATACAGGTAGTACTGCTGCACGTGCACATATTAATTGCTTTTTAGCTGTCATATTCAGGGATATCCTGTATGTGTGAACAGAGCATGACTAGACTAAAAGTTACTTGGCCAGCAGACATTTGGTATCATTTTAAATCACATCTAATGCAATGCCCTTTGGAAGAAAAGCAGAAGCTGTACCTCAACCAAAGCCATAGTAATCAAGTGATCCACACAGGGACCAACAATTCTTCAGAACAGAGTGGTGACTATGTGAAACTGCAGCTACTCAAGAGAGTTTTTTCTTGTATGGAAGACAAGAAGCAGATATGACTATCCTGTGTGTCTGAAACAAACTGCTGGTGTCAGAAAAACGATCCATATGTAAAATGCTGTGCACAGTTCTGGTCCCTGTACCTGAAAGAGGATATTGCCAAGCTGGAAGAGGGCGACCAAGATATTCAGGGGCCTAGAACAACTCTGCAGTTAGGAAAAGTTACACTATTTGGGGAGTTTTAGTTTAGGAAGCAGCAAACTTGATGGAGGTTTACATGCAACTATGGAAAGTGTGAGGAGAATGGACAGAGAAAGATTGTTCTCCTTTGATCCTAACAATGAACTCAGGGATACCCAATGATGTTGAATGGCAAGAGATCAGGGAAGATAAAAGGGAAATCCTCATTCACACAGTAACTACTTGAAACTAGGGGCTTAGGCTGTTGCAGGCTGTAGCTGCCAGGGTGGAGAGCATTAAAACGGGATCAGAGAAATTCACAGAATAAAGATACTGGTGGCTGCATGCCATGATAGCTGTAGCCCTGAGTCAACTGCTAGAGAATACAAACAGGAAGTTGCGATTGCTCTCTTGTCCTGTTTGCAGACTTCCCATATAGAGCCATTTGGCTACTGTGTGAATGGAAGGCTAGGCTAGATAAGTCTTTAGTGGGGTCCAGTCAAACTCTTCTTTGGTTCTTAAGGAAGGCTGCTTCCTGTTGTTGCTAATGCCTCTGTGGGACACAAAATGAGTGTCAGTGTCTTTCCCCCCACCAATGCCGTTTTGGGTGCACCCCCTATGACGATGCATACCCCTTCTTCCCAGCATTTCCTATTAACACTTCCAGAATCATAGACAAATGGAGACCTCATCTGTATAAAAGCAAAGGCAAAAAGGGGTAGAAAGGCAGAGTCACTCCTGAGAGCTACTGAGACCCCATTTTTGCTTGCTGGGAGTGAGGATTTGACAACTGTTGACCTTAGTTTCTCCTCACCCCACGCCACAAGGGAGGGAGGGGACAGTGGGGATTAATTTCTGTGAACTTTATCCCTGATAGCATAATGTTGCTTTGCACCCAGATAGCAATTCTGAAATAGCTAGCCGAATTTAAACCAGGGTTAACCTAGAATATTTAAAGCTTGAGAGCCAAAGCAAAATGCTGCCCCATGCACTATCTAGTCAGAAGCAAGATGGCCAATGTGCTAGAATTGTAAAGAGGGAGGCCCACCTTTAAATCCCCTTGGGCATGCAGCTGACTGGGAGACTCTAGGATATTCATAATCTTCCAGACTACTTTACAGAGTTCTGTGAATAATACAGAAGTGGAGAAAACCATTTACAGTTGGCCATCCACATTTGCAAGGGTGAAGGGGAATAGGACCACCACAAAAGTGGAAAAATTGCAAATATCAAAATGTGTGTGTGTGTGTGTTTGTGGGATGGGTGCACACAGGGTCCAAACAAGGCCAGGGAAAGGTGAGGGAAAGAGGGTGGGTTGGTATGGTTGCCCTGTACTTCCTGTCACTCACCCACCTCCTTCCTTGGCCAGGGCGGCAGCACTGAGAGAAGATTTCTGGTGCTGAGAAATCAGCTGTGTGCCATCCTCGATTTAGCAATGAAGTGAGTTTACTTTCTGCAGCTCCTAGATGACATAAATGCCGCCAGCTTTCTTAGTAGCCGGTCTGGGAGCAGAAAGGACCCCACTACAGACATACTATTACTATCACTCTCTTCTTCATCTTCCTATAATTTCTTATGCTTTTCTTTGCTTACATTTTAATTATATTTATTTAATGTAACTTTAACTATCCTAAACTCCACTTTTGTTAGAATGGTGGAATGCACATTTTAATCATCATCATCATCATCATTCTAGCAGCAGCAACAGCAAGTTCAGTTATCCAAATTTGGATGAATATGTAACCAAAATGGTACCATCTATCAATGGTGGGGGGTGGGGGGTTAATAGGCTTGAGGAAATTCGAAGTCTTACAAAAGCACAAAAAAGGGGGGGTCCCTAAGGTGAGGGAAAAAAAGCCCCCAATAGGCTAATGAGGACTGAGCATATTCAGTGGCAACAGAAGGCTGTGTAGTAATTGTTGGTGAGGTGGGTGTGACAGGGAGACAGAGAACCAAAGGGGATTCGGAATGGAATATTTAGGGTAATTATTTACCCTAAAGGCACCAGATTCGGCCTGATCATGGTCGCTAAGCAGGGTCAGCTCTGGTTAGTACTTGGATGGGAGACTGCCAACAAATACCAGATAGTGTAGGCTACATTTCAGAGGAAGGAACTGGCAAAACCACCTCTGATTATTCCTTGCCTAAGGAAATCCTATGAAATTCATGGGTCAGCATAAATTGGCAGGAGACTTAAAGACACACACACACACACACACACATATCCTGGGAAAAGGCACAGTTGGCACTCCAGACAGAAGTACTCCAAGCTGTAACATTTTGTTGTAGACATCTTTCAAACTGTAGTTGAAAACAGCACATTTTAATTTGTTCAAATAAGCATACTTGTGAGGCAGTTTCCCCATTTCTGTCTCAATGCAGGCCATGCAGTGAGTCCATGGTTGAGGATGCCATAATAGCCACATGGCAACTCTTTGGGTATAGAGCCTGAGAGAGGAAGGCAGTGGCAATGGCTGTCACAAACCAGTTCTGTGTTCCCAAAAGGCATTTTTCTTGCTGTTGCGGGAAACCAAAAATTGGACTAAAATCTGGATGCTTGAAACCAGCGAGCCAGTTCTTATTAAGAGCAAGGATCAGCAGTGTCATCAGGGTTGGCTTTGGGGCATGTGTGCAGGATTCACAAAGCAGGGCGAGCTGACCACATTTGGAAGTAAATCATAGCACTGTCTAAAAAGGATGAAGTCTTGATAAGCAGGATGGATGGAAGGCATTTGGCTTCCTGAGGCACAGGATGAAATGCCACACAGAGCTCATTCCATACACTGATACTGAAAGCTGAATTTAGTTTAGCAAGGCAACAGTATCCTCCACCACAGCTCAGGAGTGCAAGTTTGCTTAAGGCAGTGCTACTCCGTGGTGGTCCATGGATGGGTATCAGTCCATGAGGCGCTGACTGCCAGTGTGTGGCAAATTTCTAGTGGGGGGTGGGGGAAAGAAACACTTGTAGCCATTGGGCACAAATATGGTGCTAGTCCCTGGAATATTGGGGGTGAAATCTGCTGGCCCACCCCATTGAAAATAGCTCAAGAGGTTCTGGCAGATGCTACAGAGCAACCATAGCTCTGTTCTCCTTCACTTCACTAAAGCCCCAAGACGTATGCCACCAGAGGTCACCTCACTCTGCTTAATCTTAAGTCACGTCAGCTCTTCTGGAAAGACTGAAGTCCAGAGGCTAGACGTTTCAAACTGCACCACTGCCAAGAATGTGAGCTTCCATGTCTTGGGTCCCTATCCAGCAAAATAGGGCATTTGCATCAGGCAAAAGAGGAACCATAATGGTCCTCCGGAGCTGACAGCAATGCTGTTGCTATTTGCAGAGAATGTAACGTTCATTTCCCACATGCTGTCTCAGATCTTCCCAGCATGAAAATTACACTTCAGAAGCCCTGGGGAAGCACAATGCCCCAAAAACCTTGGGGAGGAGATGTGGGGAGGGAGGACAAACAGGAGAATATTTGTGTTTGGAGGTGAGAGGCCACTTGTGTACTGGGGAAGGTTGTTGTTGCTGTGTGCCTTCAAGTTGTTTCTAACTTATGGTGACCCTAAGGCAAACCTATCACAGAATTTTCTGGGGGCTGAGAATGTTTGACTTGCCCAAGGTCATTCAGAGGGTTCCCATGGCTGAGTAGGGAATCAAAGCCTTGTCTCTGGGGAGGCAGTCCAGCCCTCAAACCACTAAACTGCACTGGTCGTCACTGGGGAGGGTATCAAGAGAAACATACTGTATATTCCCTTTGCAAACTGACATGTGCCTGAGAGGATTCTAGTGAACTTTTTCTGGTTTTGTGCCCTGATCCTCCCCAACCGCGCTGCCTTCCACCACTCAAAATTTGAGACCCACTGAGGGCCTCCAGAGGTCTTCACTGTTTCCCCCAGTTAACAGGAAAAAGAAGATGGAAATGGTATGTTGGAACAGACTGCTGTACGTTCCTTCTTTGCCAAAACCCAACCTTTCTTTTAATGCTCATTTGAATTTTAAGGGGCTCAAAAAACTTGACCAAGATCATTCCAAGCCACTGGTGATAGCTTTTTAATCACTTAGAAGACAGGAGTGCTTTGTTTTTTGTGTGTGTATATTGTGTTGCTTTTGAAATGAAAGGTAACTTTGCCAGTCAACACACGTTTGTTAGGGAAGCATCCTGGGGTTCCAAACCCCGAGGGCAAGTAGATTTCAAAGGAAATGGACCTGGCCGAGCTGTTTTTAAGATCTGCCTTCCCCAACCTGGGACCCTCCAGATGTGTTGAAGTACAGTTCCCAAAGTCCTTTGCCAATATGATTAGTGGCTGGGGATGATGGGAGCTGCAGTGTAATGCAACCATAAGGTTAAGAAAAGCTGGTACAGATAATGTGAGAAAGCAGATCAAGAGCCAGGGTGGTACAGTGTGGGGATGTCAAACTTGGATTCAGGAAAGCTTGAGTTCAAATCCCTGAGTAGCCATGAAATTCACTGGCTGAGCCTAAGAGCAGCTGCTGTCTATCAGCCAAACCTACCTCTAATGGTCTGTAAATAAAGAAAGGCAGGAGAATTCTGTACACTGCTTTGAGTTCTTCATAGAGAAGGATGAGGTAAAAACAAAATAAATAAACAAAATAAATACATATTGTTCTACCACCATTCCTTTTATTTCCAGTAATGAAGAATGAGTGTTCTTGCTTATGTAGCTAAAGCAACGTCATCTGCACACATGAGAAGGAGGTCTCAGAAGGCATGGGGGAATCTCAACGTTTGCAGAGGTACAAAAACAAAATAAAATAAATGAATTAAATCAAAAGTATTGGGAGTCTCCTAAAATTGAGGCTACTTCTTTGGTACAAAATTCTGTTGGGGTGAGTGCAGGGAGAAGAAAGGAGAGCAGTGTGATGAAGCAGGGCAGGTTCAGCTGACTAAAAGAATAAACAGTAGCACTCCATAGTAACAACATAGTGTTGCAGGTCTCCCTTGTATCAGCATAACACAAATTAAAAGCATCAGAAAGGCTTAAAACTAGACAAAATTATAGATCTCAAACACTGTTTCATTAATTGGGGCTTATTTGTTAATGAAACATATATAGCCTGCCTTTCCTTCCCTAACATGACTCTCTAGGTGACTAACAACCAGTATCAAAGACACAAGCTGTCAAATAAAGCCGTGTAGGACCAAACCTCTACAAGTATACCTTTGAAAAAAAGCCCACTAGCCATAAATACAAAAGCTGGAACCATTTCAAATTGCTTCAAGGAACACCCTGATCGAATGGCTGTGATAACAGCACTATTTTAACTGTTGTTTAAGGTGGCATTTAAGTGGAGTGTTTCTGGGTAACATCTCATCTGGATTCTCTTCCAGAGCCGGTGTTGATTGTGAAATCCAGAATCTGTCCCAGGGGAGAACAATGACCAGCACTGTTAGGGGATGTGTATAGGTTGAAGAAAGGAAGGCCTGTGAACAACAGTTGGGCAATGCTGTAAGTCGGAAACAACTTGAAGGCACACAACAACAACAAACCAAATGCCTCTATTGTTGTAGTTGTTGTGTGCCTTCAAGTTGTTTCCAAGTTATGGTGACCATAAGGCAAACCTATCATCAGTGATGTATTTAAGTCTTTTACTCCAAGTCTCAAGTTGAGTCTCAGGTCCTTACAAGATACTTTCAAGTCAAGTCTCAAGTCTGGGAGCCAACTTTATACCCCAACCTGTATTCCAGAATTTCTGGACAGAGTCAAATAAAGTCAGTATTAACAATTTAAGCAGAGTCGGCCCTCCACTTTTGTGATTTTGCCATCTGCGGCTTCAGAAGCGGGGAATAGGATGCTTCTTACTTCCCACTTGCAAAGCTTGCCTTCTGCTCTTAGGAAAAGTTTTAGAAAGCTCCTCCTATATGAAGCAGAGACAGGCTGCTGAGCAGACCTCAATCCCACCTCACGCCCATTTGCTGTTCCCTCTGAGAAATGTGTCCACACTTTGGGCTTGAGACAGATTGTCACGTGACCCATAAATTGTAAGGTTTCTGGAGCAATTTGTTATGTTACTGAACCAAGAGCAGCAAGTCGCTCACTAAAAATATGCAAGTCTCAAGTCGAGTCGAGTTGGTGTGTAATTTTTACCAAGTCAAGTCCGAGCCAAGTCACTGCAGTGACTTAAGTCTGACTTGAGTCTGAGTCAATTGACTCAAGTTTACGGCCATTTCTGCACTAGACTGTTATAGCGCTATTATTCCACTTGCAACATCCTATGGAATCCTGAGGTTTGCAGTTTCGGGAGGGGCCAGCTGGTCTAGTGCAGAAATGGCCTACATCACTGTCTATCATGGGGTTTTCTGGGGCCCAAGGTCACCCAGTGGTTTCCATGGCCAAGCAGGGAACTGAACCCTGGTCTCAAAGGTCATTGTCTGGTGCTCAGACCACTACACCGTGCTGGCTGTCTGCTATTAGGACTAACCAGTATGGTGAGCTAGTGGGATATAGTGGTTTGAATGTTGGACTATGATACTGGGAGGCCAGGCTTCGAATCTCCACTTGACCACAGAAACCTACTGGATGGCCTTGGCAAATCACACTCTCTCAGCCTCAGAGGAAGGTAAGGACAAACTCCCTCTGAAGAAATTCCGCCAACAGAAACCTTGCAATACGTTCATCTTAGGGGTGCCAAAAATCAGAAATGACTTGAAGGTACATAACAACAACACAAAAATGGTATAAAAGCATGCAAGCTTTGGAGTTCTGCAGAACTCTTCATCAGGATATGCTGCACAAAATAAAAATGTCTTCCTGCAGCCTCCATTTTTTTCATATCTCGTAGCCTTCAGAAGAGTTCTGGGGAACACAAAACGTTTTGCACC
This sequence comes from Ctenosaura bakeri, assembly GCA_948474755.1. Classification (NCBI taxonomy): domain Eukaryota; kingdom Metazoa; phylum Chordata; class Lepidosauria; order Squamata; family Iguanidae; genus Ctenosaura; species Ctenosaura bakeri. The sequence goes on along the minus strand of CAOLHI010002376.1, from coordinate 36,245 downwards.
TAACTGTGCACTTCTGGTCCCCATGGGACAGCAGAGGTACTTTCATTTTAGATTTGATAAAATGCAAACTGAAGCGTTTCAAGAAAAGTTGTAACCAGAGCTTGTCCTGTGGTAAGGTGGAAGGAGTCCCTCAGCAAGGTCAGCTCTCTGAATGTTCCTCTCTGTTCAGAGACAGAGCTAGGTATGAAACACAGGCCATTTCCGCACTACACTGTTACAGTGCTATTATTCCACTTTCAACCTCCTGTGGAATTCTGGGGTTTGTGGTTTATTGAGGCCAAAGAGCTCTCTGAGAATTCTAAATGCCCCTCCCTAAACTGAAAACTCCAGGATTCCATAGGATGTTGAGAGAGGAACAATAGCACTATAACAGTGTAGTGTGGAAATGGCCACAGTCTCTGCTCCCAATAAACTACCTTGCTGGCTCAGATAGAGTGGATGATACTATCCCATCAACAAGGGTGAAGTAAGATTTGACTACCAACCTGGTCAGCAGCAATAAATGAGTGGGGACATAATTATCATCTTGTCATTCGCCTTTGGTATGAGCACAATTTTAAGTGCTGGTTATGGCTTATCAAGCTCTACATGATGTCTGTCCAGGCTACCTGGAAGACCTTATTCTCCCACGCCTGAAATATGAAATCTTCAGAGAAGACCTTTCTCTAGGGCCGCCACCTTCAGAGAATTGTCTGATGTGAATACAGGTGTAGACTCTCTTAGTGGTCATTCCCACACTCTAGAAATCTCTCCCAAGAGAGGCTTCTGGCCCCACAACTGTTGTATTTTGCAGGCAGCAACGACCCTTTGGTAACTGACCGGTCATGGAAAAGCAGCTTTACCATGTGGGTGCTTTCCTTTCCTTACTAAGGCATTTTAAGTTGCAATTTAAATTTAATTGTGTTTTAATATTTGGCTGTTTTTGTTTCAATTTATTTCAATCTTATTATGAATTTCCATACATCTGACATTTTGGAAGGAAAGCAGATCTGAATCCAATAAATAAATAAATGAACAAACAGGCAGATAGACAGATGGACTGACTAACCAATTCCATTTCCAAGATCCCCTTGACATATCCCCTTGACCTGGACATATTTATAAGCTAGAAAAAGAATTTTAATGTTAATATGATAGTGTTTTAAATGTGGCAGGCATTTTATCTTGTTGCTTTTATTGTTGTCCTGAGGATGATGTAACCAAACGTTGAGACAAAACAAGTTAGAAATCAAAAATTTTCCTCTCAGTAACAGAACAATCACTCAGTAGCTAAAGAAAATGTCATTATGTTAATTGTACAGCTGTTGGGTTTTTGTTGTTTATATGATTAAGTCTGTGTAAGAATGTAATAAGTCTACTCTAAAAAGAGAAAGGGAATGCTTTTACAATGCAAATCTAGACAGCCTTATTCAAAAGAAGATGTTGTAAAATGTCTATAAGTGTCATTTGAACTGAATGGAAATGACTCCAAGGTGTCTGCGAAGGCCTTAGCTTTTAGATCAGAAGTGGGGAACATGTGGTCTGATCCATGTTGTTGGACTGCAACTTCCATCCACCCTAACTGGCTATCCAATGGTGAAGGATGCTGGGACCTGGGACAACTTCTGGACAAGCCACACATTCCCTGCCCAGATGATATATACCCAGATGATATAAACACACATCACAGCACACACCATCTTAAGATAAGTATTTTTCTTCAGTGTGATAGAAAATGAGGGAGAGAAGATCTGAGAGGTCTTCTTAGACAGTGCCTACCACTTGTTTTTATAAGTACTTCTATTAAAGCTTAGAAGATTTTAATATAAAAAGAAAGGCCTTTTAAAACTGATAATGCAATTTTCACTTTGGTTTATCTAACCAAATAATACACTAACTTTTGCAGTAAATAAATGGATCTATATAATAAATAACATGTTGTTTCATAGAACAGAAGTTCTTAAATTGGGGGTAAGGACCTATTGGTTTACTTAAAAACAAAAACAAACAATTTTTACTAATTCCTTACCCCTAAATATATAAAAGCAACAACATGAAACATATTTTAAAAGATTCTGCTTTGCACAATGAAACAAGCTGTAAAGTTCTACAAGTCACTCCAGAAAATGAAATGCACTTGTCCACACGAGTCAACATTTTCATAGGACCCATTATGAATAAAAGAAATAAATGGAAAATATATTTCGGTGGTGGTGTTGACAACACTTCTAACCAATCCAACATTGTTGTTTAGTTTTCTACGAAGGATGATGTGCCCTATTTGTGCCAATCACTCTTTGACTCTGAAAGGCCTGACAGGATCTTTACTTTTTGGCACACTAGTTGACTGAGTAAGAATGGCTATGTCTGCAATATGAAAAAGAATAATTAAACAAACAAACAATTGCCATAAGCCAAGAGTGCTTCTCATCCTCATCCTCCTTCATACAAGGATCCCAGGGTGCCATGTCATCTGAGAAGCATGGGGCACTCTAAACATTGTGGGTTTACAACTCCCATCACCCCCAACCCAATCCAGTACTTCATGAGGGATGATGGGAGCTGTAGTCCAACAGCCCTGTTCCCTATTCCTAACATACAAAATTCCCCCCTCCCACCCCCATTTTATTACTTCTCCCATCACCAGGGTTTAAAAGGTTTAATTGTCTCTCATATCTGCTTTTGCATCTGGAATGGAAGATGGCACTATCTTGTCCTTTGCATCTTGCCTTTGTCCTTTGTAGAGGACCTGAAGTAGTCTTTGAATGAAGTGGGCCCCCTGAATGAGGAACTACAACAGTCACTCAGGTTCCCTGTCCCTAAATTTTGCCTTGAATGCAATTTAACAATAGAAGGACAAGGAACATGCCCATTCACAGGACAAATTCATATGAAGGTATAGATCACAATAAGACTAGGAGCCCTTCCACATCCCATATTTATGGCACTATGATTCTACTTTAACTGCCATGGTTCCATCCTATGGAATCCTGAGACTGGCAGTTTAGGGAGGGGTAGTTGAATTTTTGGCCAGAATGTTCCAGCGCCTGATCAAACTACAAACGCCAGAATTCCATAGAATAAAACCACAGCAGTTAAACTGGAACCAAAAGGCTATATAGCCGTGTAGTGTGAAAAGGCCCCAGGCTTCTCAGCTGCTAGGTTTGGGGAGCCATATGTGGCTCATGAGGTGTTAGTATACTGCACTCTTGAGCAGCCACCAGGCCCCCAACATCCTAGCAGGGTCACCATTTTAATTTTTTTCCTGGCCCAGTGCTCTCAGCACCACATCGATCTAACACACACTTCAAGTTTCTGCAACATCTCTATTGTAATGTTTCTGCACAGCATTGTGGGCAATTAACATGGTACTTAGACGCAGTTGCCTGGCACTGCTTGGAATGCAGTTTTTCACTGCCACTGCTGGAAAGGGCCACTTCCATCCCACTGGCAGGGGAGAGCGGCACCCTAGAGTAGCCCTTGCCTACAGTCCTCTTTAACCCAGGGCCAACCCTGGTGAGCAGTAAAGTAAACTCTCCAAACCAGGAATGGACAAATCTGTCCATTTTACTTCCTTCTGCATTCTTTTAAAAAAGCCAAACGGCTCAAGTTCTTTCTGTTTAATTAGGAGGAAATGTGTGAACTTCGAGAAGTTCTCATGGTAATTGAATGAACTAAATTCTCAGCTATCACGCCGGCTAAATTCAATAACTGTAGCTATTTGAAGTATAAACAAGATTATGCTGTACAGTAGTTGCGGGTCATGTAGCTTTTAAAGATGCAGAATCTGTCAGAATGTATAAAGGGGGACAGGGAGGAAGGGAGAGAAAGAAAGGTGGCAACCTCAGTTCAGCACAACCACAATGTGGCTGAATACACAGGCATTAAAAGGAAGACTTGGGCCATTTCCGCACAAGACTGTTACAGTGCTATTATTCCACTTTCAGCATCCTATGGAATCCTGGGGTTTGCAGTTTCGGGAGGGGCCTTGTGGCCCCTCCCTAAACTGCAGACCCCAGGATTCCATAGGATGTTGAAAGTGAAATAATAGCACTGTAACAGTCAAGTGCAGAAATGGCCTTGAAAAGCTAAGTATTCAACACTTTTGCCTGTAAAACTCCATACCAGTGTTGCTTTCTCCTCTGTTCAACTATTAATGCTCTCAAGTCTTCCCATCAGATTTCGGAAGAAAATTTCAAATTTCAGAAAGTTCTTGTCAAAAAAGCCAAACCAAGTTAAATTCTCACCCAGCTCTGAACATGCCCCAGATCGTGTTTGACGTCCAGGTCCTTCCTTGTTTGTTCTTCACCAACGGCAGACAAGAGATGTAGGCCTTTTCAACTGTGGCACCCAAACACTAGAATAGTCCTCCAGGGAGAAATTCTTTTTGACTTTTTGATTCTAGCATTTCCCCCCACCCAAAAATTACAGCCTATAGCAATGTATTTCAATTGCTAATTTCTGACAGCTGTAAGCGGTATGCATTTTACAGTTAGGACTGGATTTATCCTTGTGGCTAAAAGTCATGCTGGCTGGGGAAATTCTGAGCGCAGTAGTTCAAAAAGTAACTTTTCCAGTCTCAACTTAATAACCACACACACGCCCATTATTCTGCAAGCCACTTTGCAAGAGGTCCTCATAGGAAGTTGGTCAGGACATAAATACTAAAAACAGTGCAGCCCTAGGCATGCCTCTTTTGCTGTGTGATCTCAAGTGGTTTCCGACTTATGGCGGCCCTAAAGCAACCCTATCACGGAGTTTTCTGGGGCTGAGAGGGTGTGACGCGCCCAAGGTCACCCAGGGGGCTTCCATGGCTGAGCAGGGGATCCAACCCCGGCCTCCAGGGTCCTAGTCCGATGCTCGACCCGCACTACACCACGCTGGCTCTCTGCGCAGGCAGGCTGACATCCCTACTCAGCAGGACTTTCATTGGGGCTGATGCCCGGGGAAGCGTGCAGAGGATCCCACCCTGAGACGGCAAATCCTACTCTCACACATGAAACACGGTGGATTTCTGAGTAAGGCGGCACAGGATCGCCCTCGAAATACACAACCGCGCTGCCACGGCCAAGCCTCACCTGGGCGCCCTTGCGCGCAACTCCTTCTGCCTCATCCCTCACTGTGCGCTCATTCCGACCCGTAAGAAGAAACTTTCTTGTGCAAAGTTGCGCGGGCTTTCGCAATCATCATCATCAACAACAACAACAACAATAATAATAGTACGAAAGAATATCTCAGATCCCCGCGCAGATCAAGGGCAGGACCCGGCACTTCCCTAATTTCTGCAGCTCGGTTACCTCGTGCGGCGCAAAGCAGGCCGGACACGTGTCTCCGCCTCGTCCTCCGGTGGCATCGGAACGCGTCCTCACGGGCAGCCGCTCTCGCCCCGGTGCCGCGGCATCCTGGCCGAAGGGCTGGGAGAGCACGAAGCCAGGGCAGGCGGCGGCGGAGGCGGAGGCGGAGGCGGAGTTTTCTGGCAGCAGCGCGTAACGCAAGCAAGCTCCGCGCGATTGGCTTTCGGAGCAAGGATTGTGGGAGATCGGGAGAGGACGGCCGGGGAGGGGGCTGCGGTCCGAGGCAACGTGTGAAAGGAGGGCGAAGGGGACGCGCGGGTTGCACCAGCAAGAAGGGCGAAAAGAGTCCGCACCGGATTCTTATAGCGCGATGATTCCACTTTCAACATCCCATGGAATCCTGGGCTTTGCACTTTAGGGAGGGGCCTCGAGGCCCCTCCCTAAACTGCAAACCCCAGGATTCCATAGAATGTTGAAAGTGGAACCATCGCGCTGTAACCGTCTAGTGCGGAAAGAGCCCTGGACGTCAGCAAAACGGAAGCGTGGCGAGCCGGCCCTTCTTTCCAACCCCGAAGTTCTTGAGCGAGCGAAGGCGTGGATGGGGATCGTTTGGGCGTCTCTTGCCAGACGGAGAACAAAAGGATGTCTGCGGGGTTGATAGCGTTCGGAGCCCCCACCGCGCCCCGAGGGCTCCGGCTCAGATTACAGGGCTTGGAAGGAAACCGAGAGGGAGGCTCCGTGGCTTCGCCATCAGCCATGCCACCCCCTTCCGGACCTTCTTGCGTGTTGTGGTTGTTGTTATATTTAGTGACTTTCAGTTGGCCCTGGACAGGTATTGACTAATGGATTGTTTTTTTCCACCATCATCATGTATATTCATAACCATATCCTTGTTAATCTATTGCACCGAAGTTGGCAAAGAGTGTTGTGTACCTTAAAAGGTGAACCAATTTTATTTGGCACTAGCATGTATACCCCACCTTGCCCAGGATTTTATTTTCTCATAGGTAATACTTGTTAGAAAGATTTGAGATCCTGTGTCTCTAATTCCCCAAACTGTCTTGTCCAGTACCTGTAACTTTCTCCCATATTCCCCAATCCAATCTGTATTCAGAGTTATTAACATACAGAGGTTGGCTCCCTGAGGGAATACAGTGCCCTCCTCCTTGCTGCTAGGCCTCATCTCCATAGCAGCCTGCCTATTCAAGGCAGACACAGTTGACTGAGGCCCAAGAGCTCTTTGGCTGGGAATTCTAAAGGCCCCTCCCTAAGTTGCAGACCCCCAGGATTCCATAGAATCTTCTTAGGCAGCCAGTCATATGAAGTCTTCGTCTGACACAGATAAACTTTGACTTTTGTATATTAGGCAAAGTTTCATGGACTATATCCCATTTTGTCAATTTATTTGTATGCCCCTTTTCCATGGTTAAACCATGCTCAAAGGAGCTTACCAGCAACATCAGAAGTACGTACATGATCAACTATATTTCCATATGACTAGTCCATATGACTTTCCAATTACTAGTTGGATTTTAAATAGCCATACGACTAGGCAAGAGAGCCACTGTGGTGTAGTCTGAGTCTTGGATTAGGACTCTGGAGACCAGGGTTTGAATCTCCACTCAGCCATGGAAACCAATTGGGTGACCCTGTTCATGTGCTAAACCTGAGCCGATCAGCAGTTGGAAAACTGGCTGCCTCTACCACAGCTGAGAGCAAGCAGCAGAGTCGCTTGGGGATATAGTGTTGGCAGTGGAACACATAAAATTCTGCCCTCCAATAGTTCATCACCACTCCTAGGGCTCTTTCACACTGCATGATTATACCACTGTGATTCCATTTTATCTGTCATGGCAACTTCCTGGGATTTGCAGTTCCAGGGAAGAATTCTTAGAAATACCAAGGATTCTTAGCTGATAGTGACCATGTTCTCTTGGAGTTTGTACCTCAGCAGAAATGGAAAGACAAATGCAGTCAGACACACATTCTGGACATGACAGGGGTTGGACTTGATAGCTGTTGTGGTCTCTTCCATGATTTTATGACTTTAAGAAAGCTGATTTCAGTAAACTTAGGGAAATACTGTGTGGGATTTCCATGGACAAGAATACTAAAGGTGAAGGGAGTTTATGATGGATAAAAATTTCTTAAAAGGGAGATATTGAAGGCACAATTTTCAAACAATCCCAATGAAGAGGAAAAATGGGAAGTGTCTCATCTGGGATAGATGTCTAAAGAACTTTCAGTGGAGCTAAGATTTAAAAAGGATGTATACAAGAAACAGAAAAGGGGGGAAATCACCAACAAGGAATTCAAACAAACAGCAAGTTTAGGGAGAAAGCTAAAGCACGGAATGTGCTCAGGTTTGCTAGAGAACTTAAAAACAATTAAAAGGGCTTTTTTGTTATGTCTATAACAAAAGGAAAAAGAAGGAAATAGTAAGGCCTCTGCATGGAGAAAATGGCAAAATGCTAAAGGGGACAGAGAAAAGGCGGAACCAATCAACACCTTCTTTGTCTCTGTCTTGTCCCAAAAGGAAAACAGTGCTCTACCTGGGGGAAATGGAGCAGAATATTAAAGAACTGATTACAATGAAAAAGAAAACCAAGTTCTCTAATGTAATTTTGTACACTCCTCAAGAAAAAGGAGGATGGGGTCTTCTCTCCTTTGAAATAGTGCAGAAATGGGCTCGGACTTGGGCAGCTATGAAGGAACTAGACAAGTTCTTGCAGTGTAAGGATGCATCATTGAATACTAAAGTTAGGATTGTTCATGCCATCATATTTCCCGTTTCTATGTATGGTTGTGAAAGTTGGACAATGCAAAAAGGAAGAAAACCAGTTCCTTTGAAATGTGGTGCTGCAGGAGAATTCTAGAGATACTGTGGACTGCTAGAAAGAAAAATCAATGGGTTTCAGAGCAAATCAAGCCTCAACTGTGTCTAGAAGCCAAGATGAGTAACTGAGACTGTCCTACTTTGTATATATCATGAGATGACATGATTCACTAAAAGGCAGTAGGTAAAGAGGAAGGCTGCATTACAGGTGGATAGACTCAACCAAGGAAGCCACAGCCCTGAGTCTGCAAGATCTGAGCAGGGCTGTGTATGGTATGGTGACTTGGAGATCTCCCATTCATAGAGTCGCCATAGGTCAAGCGAGCTGGACATCAGTTAACAACAACAGCAACAAACCATGTCCCTCTCCCATATCTTTTCCAGCCAGTTATACACAGTTCCTTCCATCTTTCTTTTCAGTACTGCTTTTCCTGCCCTTCACCATTTTCACAGACCAGTTCCGAGGTATCTGTACGCAAGTAAGGTGCAGAACTCAAACATGGACATAGGACTCCAGGATGGATTCTGACGTTTGCCGATGAACTTCAAGAAGTTGGTCCATCCAGGGGTGCTTCAGGACAGACCGCTCCTAACTCTGCCAGGCTAAGCATATTGTGTGGCTACTTCTCTTTGTCATTGCATCATATATTTTCTTCACTGAACTTGAGGCAGGATATGTGGCTCACTTCTTTCTCACTTTATCCTCACACCAATCCTGTAAAGCAGCCAGTCTAAGGCCATTTCTGCACTTGATTGTTATAGCACTATGATTCCACTTGCAACATCCTATGGAATCCTGGGGCTTGCAGTTTCGGGAGGGGCTGGAATCATAGCGCTATAACAGTCTAGTGCAGAAATGGCCTAAGAGAGGTCATTCATAACGTGTCATGGTTCAAGGGAGACCAGAACCTGGAGCAATCAAGTTCCAATCCAACACTCTTGCCAGTCCATTACATTGAGTTTTCTATTTTTCCCTTCCCTAACTGCTTTTTCTGGAGAGGCACTGTGGTGTAATGGTTAGAGTTTTGGGCTAGGACACTGGAAGACCAGGGTTTGAATCTCTGCTTAGTCATGGAAGCCCACTGGGTGACCTTAGGCAAGTGACATTTTCTCAGCCCCAGATGAAGGCAAAGGCAAACCTCCTCTGAACAAATTCTGCCAAGAAAACCCCATAATAAGTTTGCCTGTAAGTCCCCGTAAGTCAAAAATGACTTGAAGGCACATAACAACAGCAACAACAAATTTATGGTAAGAAAATGAGAAAATTGGTGTGAGATGGTTTCAAACAGAAGAGGAAAGCATCTGCTACCCTGGCTAAGAAAATGCCATGTTTGAGACAGAAGAATTACACCATAAAAGCCTAATTTAGAAGCCCCTCTGCTCAGTTGTCTCTATACTCTGATTACAACCTTCCCAAAGTTTCAGATGGGGTCCAGGTCATCCCCACCTGGAGATGTTGAGGACTGGCATCTGTTGTACACATATGAGCTACAACTCAGAGAGCTGGGCCAAAGCTAACAAAATGAGTTTCAACAGAGAGAAATGTAAGGTCCTACATGTAGGCAGAAAAAATGGAATGCACAAATATAGGATGGGGGACATGTGGCTAGATAATCGTACATGTGAAAAGGATCTAGGAGTCTTGGTGGAACACAAGCTGAACACGAGTCAGTGCTGTGATGCAGCAGCCAAGAAAGCCAACACGATTCTTGGTTGCATCAGCAGGAGTATGATGTCTAGATCAAAGGAAGTAATGGTACCGCTCAATTCTGCTTTGGTTAGACTTCATTTGGAATACTGTGTCCAGTTCTGGGCATCTCATTTCAAGAAGGATATCAACAAGCTGGGGTGTGTCCAGAGGAGGGCAACCAAAATGGTGAAGGGTCTGGAAGCCATGCCCTATGAGGACCGGCTTAGGGATCTGGTATATTTAGACTGCAGAAGAGAAGGTTAAGAGGGGACATGATAGCCATGTTTAAATATTTGAAAGGATGTCATGTCGAGGAGGGAGTGGGCTTGTTTTCTGCTGCTCCAGAGACTAGGACAAGGAGCAATGGATTCAAACGACAGAAAACGAGATTCCACTTAAACCTCAGGAAGAACTTCCTGATAGTTTGGGCTGTTTGGCAGTGGAATGTGCTGCCTCAGAGTGTGATGGAGTCTTCTTCGTTGGAGGTTTTTAAGCAGAGACTGAATGGCCATCTGTTAGGAATACTTTGATGTGTGTTCCTGCATAGCAGGGGGTTGGACTGGATGGCCCCTAAGGTCTCTTCCAACTCTATGATTCTTCTCTCAGTAAAGAAAGAAAGCCTACTGTCCTTTGCTTTCCAGCCCAAGTGTATGTGATCACTCAGCGGCATGCAGAAAAACCACTCTGTGACAAAAACCTAAAGCCCAAACTACAGGTCATGTGAAAGATTTGCAATAAGATCATCTCCTACTAGCTGCTGCACAGAAAGATTAGGATCAGGACTGGGGGGGAAAGTGGCTGACCTCCCTCAACCCAATGCTGATTCCAGAATTCAAATTCCATACAACACTATTGAAGGGGAAACATATAGCATTGAAGAGCTCTGCAGAAAGACACAGCTCCAGGCAAAACTGGAGAAAGTTACCCTTTTGAACACTCAGAACCCTTCACCCATTTCCGCACTAGGCTGTTATAGCGCTATGATTGCACTTTCAAGCTCCTATGGAATCCCGCCTGACCCCTCCCGAAACTGCAAACCCCAGGATTCCATAGGAGGTTGAAAGTGCAATCACAGCACTATAACAGCCTAGTGCGGAAATGGCCGATCCAGTTCCTATACTGGTGGTGAGATTCTGAGATCCGTAATCAAAAATGTAATGTTTGTAAGCTGTGCTTCTAGAGGACGGATGGGGAACACATGGCTCTCCAGATATTCTTAGACTGTCACTGTCATAAAAAAATGAGCATAGTGTTAGTGAGTTGAACATTCGACTAGGACTCTGGGAGATCAGGGTTTGAATCTCCGCTCAGCCATGAAAACTCACTGAGTGGGCAAGTCACACTCTCCCAACTTCAGAGGAAGGCAATGGTAAACCCCCTCTGAAAAAACTCTTGCCAAGAAAATCCCATAATAGGGTTAGCTTAAAGTTGCCATAAATCATAAATGACTTAAAGGCACACAACAACAACAACTCTCATAAACTTTCACCATTAACTACGATTACTTTGGCTGTCAGAATTTCAGTCCAACTACATCTGGAGGGATGCATGTTACTCCCTAGGGAATACCAGTTGCAATCTAGACTTACATTGGCCAAACTCTAACTGCTTAGTCCTATTTTCATTAGATGGTGGCCCTGATCCTAAACTGCCCCCAACTGCCTTTTAAGAGAAACCTATGTTTCCCAGGCAGTATGCAATTTGGTCTTAGCAGGGAGATATGTATTATCTACTACTTTGGTCTCTCTCATTTCTGCCTTTCCCCTCTTTTCTCATGGACCAGACCTTAATCTGTAGAAAACTATATTGAGAAAGAGAAAACAGGCAAGCTCATTATTCTGTAGAAACTGCAGAAAGTAATAGGGAAGAGCCAGGGTGGTCTGAGTGTTGGACTAGGACACTGGGAGACCAGGGTTTCAATCCCCCACTTAGTCATGGAAACCCACTGGGTGACCTTGGGCAAGTCACACTCTCTCAGCCACAGAAGGCAAGGGCAAACTCCTTCAGAACAAATTCTGCCAGGAAATACCCATGATAGGAAAAGGTTGCCTAAGGATCGCCATAAGTCAGAAATGACTTGAAGGCACACAAGAACAACTATTTATGTGGAATAGTGGGCATCACGCACAACCATTATATTACATGTGTTTATCCTAGCAAATGTTGGATGAGTGTGTATCCCATCAAAAAGAGGAGGTTTTTAAAACGAGAGCACCAGTGTCATGTAGTTATTTGAGTACTAGACTATTATTAGTATCATCATCATCATCGTCGTCATGATCCTCATCTTTATTTATACCTTTCCTGGTTGGAACGCAAAGGGACATACAATAATGAAAAAAACATAGTTGAAAATCATGGAATACAAAAGTTAAAACACAAACAAATAAGAATTAAAACAAAGTTAAAATACATAATTAAAACTCAAACATCCATAAATTCATCACAGTTAACAATATCCAGCACCTTTGATCAGACAGGCCATAAAAAGACACTGAATGCCTCTTAGAATAATAATGTCTTTCCTTGACTGCAGAAAGAAAGTTGAAAGAGTGTCAGTATGATTTCTCCGGGAAGAGAGTTTCAGGGCCTGGGAGAAGCCACTGAGAAGGTCCTCTCTCATGTTCCTACTAGATAAACATGTGAAGGTAGAAGAAGGGCCTCCCCAGCAGCTCTCAAAGTCCAGGCTACTATTCACTGGGGATTAAGTCAAAGCACCAGAAAGTAATATTCTGTGTGGGACAGTATTATGTCAGGGTTTGTCCTGCAAACCAACAGAGACTGTTGGATATATCTATTATAAAACCTTGGGAAGATCTGTGTGTCTGAGACTGAGCACTTGCATTGTATAGAGAATATACAAGGTTCAGCGTTTGGCATCTCCATTTAAAAAGGATCTGATAGTGGGAAGGACTTCTGCTCAAGACCCAGAAAAACGATACCAGTCAGTGTGGTCACTATCAGCATCAGAATCATCAGTGTCTTTGCCTTTTCTCAAAATTAGGATTCAAGGCAGCTTACAGTATAGCTAAAAACATACAAAGGGTCAGCGTTAAAATAAACTACTTAAAATGTTAAAACAATTGAAATCATACAATTGAAATCATACAATTAAAAATAAGAAAAAGCAATTAAAAGCAATACAATACAGCTTTTTCTTTAAAAATCTGCAGTTCTGAAAGCCTGTTGGAATAAAAAAAGTCTTTGCCCGCCAATGGAAGGATAGCAAGAATGGGGTCATTCTGCCCCCTCAGGGAGTTCCAAAACCTAGGGGCAGCCATGGCTAGGAAAGTGATGGGACTGAGAGAAGGGCCTCTCCTGAGGATCTCAGGGCCAGAGCAGGATACAGATACTAAACCAGGAATTGTGGTGACGATGGATGCCAGTTTTCATTCTTGTGCCCCCCTCACATGGGCTGCCACATCACAATTTTGTCCACACATGCAATCTGAAAGTGACTAGAAGTCTATTTGCAGTTTGTACTTATATTGCATGACCAGACTTTATTGCAGCTTGTGGGCACGAGGGGTTAAAAGATAAATTGCAACTCTAGAAACACTGAGATAAGTTTGCTAGAAAAAAAAATCAAACAATTTGGCGAGGGAGAGTCCAAGGGCTTGAGGTGTTGGAGTGGTCTTGGAGGCCACAAAAAGGGGATTGAGGGAACATTTTCCCCACTTCTATGCTGGACAACTCAACATAAAATAGTTTGATGTGTCTGTTGCAGCGAGCAGATGTGGTTACGTGACTTGGACTATAACTCCCATCAATTTCAGCCAGCATGTGGTGATGGGAGCTGTAGTCCAACATATTTCCTGAGTGCCTGGGGGAAGATGTCTGTCTTAAAACAGGGCTGGAGGGACTCACCTTCAAATCCTTTAGTTAGCCATAGTCAGTTAGTCAGTCTCTTAGTGACTTTGAGCCGGCTACTGTCCTTTGGTCTAACCTACTTTACAGGGTTGTTGTGAGGATAAAGTAGAGACAGAAACATGTACACCTCTTTGAACACCTTGGGAATAAAGTGGACTGTATAGGCGGTAATCAAATAACATAAAGACACTTTGTGGCACATTCATAATGTAATATGTGCTATATACAGGGGAAGAAGCTAACAGATTATTTTTATTTGTGGAAACATGGATTGAATTCTGAAAAAAATATGGGATATTATATATCAGAGCATATATAGTTTTTTTTAAAAAAGATAAATTGTTAAAAAAATTAAATTGCAAACAACTTAGAGAAAAGGCCTTTTAAAAAGACTGCTAGACTACAGTCTTCTGGCTGGATGACGGAAGCTAGAGTAGAACATATTTGTAGGGCATCAGATTGAGTGAAGCCACTGTATAGCATCAGGTAAATGAGTGACTCTATATGAACAGTAAATCATAATATCAGGTCTAAGGCCATTTCTGCCCTATACTGTTATAGTGCTATTATTCCACTTTCAGCATCTTGTGGAATTCTGGGATTTGTAGTTTACTGAGGCCAAAGATGCCCTTCCCTAAACTGCAAAACCCAGCATTCCATAGACTGTTGAAAATGGAATAATAGTGCTATAACTGTGCAGTGTGGAAATGGCCTAAGTGTTCTTCCTTATAAACCACATCAGAACTACAGGTGAAGGTCTTTGGAATGTATTATCAAGAGACATCAGAGTAGGGGAGGAAAATGAAGCTTAAAGGAGACCAAACCTTCTTTTGTCAAGCAAGACAGTGAAATCCCGCTAAGCTGCACTAACAGGAAGTTTGAATTTGCTGAATTCATAGTTTCCTGATCCAGACCCTTATAGCAACAATTCCTTGGAGCTAAATCTGGATTACCCTCAACGTATGTTGCAAACCATATTTTCTCTTTTGGTTATAACTAGCTGAAACAAAGTAGGATCTTTTCCTTCCTTCCTTCCTTCCTTCCTTCCTTCCTTCCTTCCTTCCTTCCTTTTTCTGTCTTTCTTTCTTTCTTTCTTTCTTTCTTTCTTTCTTTCTTTCTTTCTTTCTTTCTTTCTAAACCAGCAATGGCAATTTTAAAAAAATTAAAAATATATTGTTGTTGTGTGCCTTCAAGTAATTTCTTACAGCAACCTTAATGCAACCTTAGCACAGTTTTTTGTGGTGCGGGGAGGCAAAATTTGTTCAGCAGAAGTTTGCCCTTGCCTTCCTCTGAGACTGCATTACATGTCCAAGCCCAACCAGTGGGTTTTCAGGAGTGAGTGCGTATTTGAACCCTGGTCTCCTAGTGTCCGGTTCAACGCTCAAACCACTACGCCACACTGGCTCTCATAAAAAATATACACCATTCTTTTTTCTCTGCGGCTGCCTCTTGGCAATCAGAGGCAGAGGGTCACAAGTAGCAAGCTCTCTTGGTCTATATAACCAAAAAAAAAAGTCAAGCGAAAAACAGAGGACACAATCCAGTGGGAAAGGTCTTCTGGCAGCATGTTTAATCAGTCTGAGTGGAGCCATGCAAGAGAACGATGCCCTGCCTGGAAAGAGGAAGCAGCAGCAATGCTTCTGTCTTGCCTCCACTTGTTTAACCTACCTGGCCCGTCTTTCCACGCAATCTGTTTCCCAGTCCATCCTGTTCAATTTCCATGGCATTACTCTCTGTGGCCTGGTATTTCAACCCCCTGTTCGGAAAAGTCACTTTTGTTGCCCATGGTGGCTGGGGGAGTCAGAAACCTGTATCCAAAAAAGGGACCTTTTCAAGCTCTGCTACGGGAGAGCCAGGGAATTAAAAAAGGCCTGGAAAATCTATGGAACAGCAGCCATGATATATTAGATTTACAGTCTGTCCTCCCGAAACTGAGGACTCGGGGCAGCTAACAAGAAAACCAAATAAAACAGAGAACATAAAATCAGTTAATTAAAACATAGGATGAAGTTTAAAAAAAGTCTGTCCTCAGGGAAAAGCCATGCCCAGGGGATAGTGGGATGGCAAGCTCAGCCTCCCAGGACGCCAACCTCCACCCATCTTTGAACACTGCTGCTGGGTCAATTTGGGGCAAGGCGTACACAGAGTATACACTTGTATGCCTACAAGACTCAGCCCTAGGAGGAATGTGGAGCGACTCTGGAGCATGAGCAGAGGGCTTTCCCAAGACGGGTCATTTCCACACTAGACTGTTCTAGTGCTATTACTCCACTTTCAACATTCTATGGAATTGTAGGGTTTGCACAGTTTAGGATGGGGCTCTAAACTGCAAACCCCAGGATTCCATAGGATGTTGAAAGTGGAATAATGCACTAGAACAGTCTAGTGCAGAAATGGCCTGGGTGACAGGTCCTGTCTATTTTATTTTATTATTTATTTTATTTCGTCCTCTGGCATCAACGAAGGCCACTTTCACGTGCGTGACGTTCGAGCCCGAGGGTGCGACTTCTCAAGGCAAGGGACATTTCCACACTAGCCTGTTATAGCGCGGTGATTCCACTTTCAACCTCCTCTGGAATCCTGGGGTTTGCAGTTTCGGGAGGGGCCGGCCGGAGGAGGTTGAAAGTGGAATCATCGCGCTATAACAGGCTAGCGCGGAAACGGCCAAGGTCTTTGAGGTCCGCACGGTCTGCGCTGGCGAGTCCGAAACCAGGAGAGCCACCGGCGCTTCGGCCGCCGAGCCTCACAAGAGCAGCCGGGCCAGCGGATCCCCAGCCCGAGGGCCCTCGGCGTGCGCCCGGGAGCGGCGGGGCTTCCACGCGGCGGGGCCTCCCCGACCGACGCCGCCGGCCTTCCCGAGCGCCGCGGAGACCAGACTCGCAGCACGTGGGCGGCGGCGGCGGGGCGAGCCTTCCGAAGCCGACGAGACTCCCGCGATGGGCGTCCACGTGCGCTGCCGAGCCCAGACGCTCCCCGACCTCGAACGGCGGGGAAGGGATTCCAGACCACGAAGGCGAGGCTGGGGGAGTTCGGTGCCCTTCCTCAAACCATGTGGCCAGACGGGGCCTCCCCGGGCACCGGCGTCGTCGGGCCCCCTCCGGGATTCCCCATCTGCAGCGTCCGGAATCACGTTGCGGCTGCCTTCGCGGGACTCAGAGGGTCCCCGCCTTAGGTGCGGTGCTGGGGATAGGCCGTTTCCGCACTGGACGGTTCTAGTGCTAGGATTCCACTTTCAACCTCCAAGGGATCCTGGGCTTTGCAGGTTAGGGAGGGGGGATGTTGAAAGTGGAACAGTAGTCCTAGACCAGTCTGGGCCATTTCCGCACGAGCCTGTTATAGCGCGATGATTCCACTTTCAACCTCCTCTGGAATCCTGGGGTTTGCAGTTTCGGGAGGGGCCGGCCGGCCCCTCCCGAAACTGCAAACCCCAGGATTCCAGAGGAGGTTGAAAGTGGAATCATCGCGCTATAACAGGCTCGTGCGGAAATGGCCCTAGAGAGGACCTGGCCGTGGCGTTGTTCATGGAGGGGGGATTGCCCTTTGTTTTCAGTGTTTGCAAAAGCTTACCCGCAAGTGGCGGCCGGTGGGGAGCCCCCCCACTTAACAATAGTTCGGGGGCCCTTGAAGGCGTTAATTTAAACCTGCTCCGGGGTGGCCTGAGGCTATTTCCGCACTGCACCTTTATAGCGCTATGATTCCACTTTCAACCTCCCAGATGCCCCTCCCGCAACTGCAGACCCCAGGATTCCAGAGGACGTTGAAAGTGGAACCACGGCGCTATAACGGTGCAGTGCGGAAAGGCCCCAAGGGGGGCCCCGGGGGCCTGCGCGCCCCCCGCTTCCGGGGAGGAAGGTTTCCCGTGCAAGCGGGAGACGCGTGTCAGCTCGGGGGCGGGGGCGTGCGTGTGCGCGGCAGGCGGCTGGGCCCGGCCACAGTCGGGGAAAGGGCGGGAGGAGGGCTTCCCGAGGGTCACTTCGGACCCGCCTTCCTTTTTCTCCCCGGCACGTCGGAATGCGCCCTCCGTGGGCGAGCAGCGCCGCCGCCGCCCAGTGGCCTCCGATCCGCGCGGACGGGGCCCCGAGCTGCCCCTCGGGAGGGGCCCGGCGACGCGCCCTCCCTTCGCCGGGGCCCGGCTCCCCTCCGCTCGCCCCGGTCGGCTCCGCAAAGGGCCTGGCGCGGGGGAGAAAGTAGGCCAGGGCGCCTCGGCAGGCCCCGCCCGGCGCCCCCGCCCGTCGGTCCGCGGGAGGGAAGCCGGGGCGGGGCGGCGGCCGGCGAGGGAGGGCCCGCGGGCCGCGCGGAAGGGCGGGGGCGCTCCGGGCTCTCCCCGGGTTGCAAAAGCGGCGGTTGGCTGGAGGGGCGCATTCACACGTGACGCGGAGAGCCGCCCCGCCCGGCCTCTTTGGCGGCGTGGGGAGGAGAAGGAGCGGGGGACGGAGGAGGGGACGCGCGCGCGCCGGCCCTTCGGAAAGTCCTCGCCGCCTTTTGAAACGCCCCCGGCGCTGTGGCCCGCAACCACGTAGCGCGTAAGGCGCACGACTGGGCGACACGCGTGTTGGGACCGGGCGGGACGTCCCAGAAGCGTGCAAAGCCTTCAATGCTCCAGAACGCTTCGTTAGGCCGGCAGAGCCGCCCTTCTGGATACCTGTCCTGATCCTGTCCAAAGGGGGGCCCCAAGGACCGGCCCTCCGCCCGCCCTCCTCATGTCTGGAGGCAGGGAGGGAGGTGCCCCGCGCCGGCTTGGAAACGGAGCCCTTTCCCGGCGCTTAGGAGCTTGGAGGGGGGCAGTTCCACGGCGCGCTCGCCTTCAGCGCGCATTGGTCCACGCACAGAAATCGCCCTTCGTTTGCGAGGCTCAAATTGGCCATTTCCGCACTAGCCTGTTATAGCGCGATGATTCCACTTTCAACACCCTCTGGCATCCTGGGGTTTGCAGTTTCGGGAGGGGCCACTCGGCCCCTCCCGAAACTGCAAACCCCAGGATGCCAGAGGATGTTGAAAGTGGAATCATCGCGCTATAACAGGCTAGTGCGGAAATGGCCAAAGTCCCAACCTGTGCGCCTGGCCATCGGTCTGGTAGGGCAATCTTTTGTTGTCATTTCTGACTCAAGGCCAGCCTCTTACCTGCTTTCCTTGGCAAGATTTGTTCAGAGTGGGGTTGCCATTGCCTTCCTTTCAGGCCGAGAGAGCGGGACGTCCCCAAGGTCACCCAGAGTGTGGGCTTGGACCCTCGTTCCCCAGAACCCTTGTATGACGCTCAAGCTACACTGCACCGCCATAGCGCTCTAGGGCAATCCTAGACATACCCAATTCAGGAAGCCATAGCCCTAGATGTGCAGGATCTGGGCAGGGTCGTTGAAGACGGGGTGCCTTTGAGGGTTCCCATTCATGGGGTCACTCTAAATTGAAGCTGGCTGAGGTTAACAAGAATTAATAACACTGTGATTAGGGCTGCAGCGCTTGGGAGCTTAAGGCACATTCATTTTAGAGGCAAAAGAATTGACAACCACTTAAACTGAACCCTCGGGTTGAGAAAGTCCACATCTGAATTTCAGCTGCGAGGATGCAACAGGGAAGGAGAAGTTATTACCAAGATTGCGAGATCATGTGCCTGTAAACCAGAGCCGGGTGCCATGTTGCTGGACTTCAGCTCCCATCATCCCTCACCTCTGATTTTGCTGGCTAAGGCTGATGGGAGTTCCACTCTAATATCTAGAGGGCCATACATTCCTACTGCAGTTCTAGGCTGGGAACCATTTACCATCCAGATTGTTTTGAGGTTCAGCCTGTTTTTGCTTACTTAACTTGTAGGCAGCAATAAAACTATGGTATACCCTTCACAAGGTTGAATACCACATCAAATGGTTACAATGCCAGCTAAACCCATTTTAATTCCAGGTTGTAACAACAAAATGTGGAAAGTCAGAAGGAACTGAATACTTTAGAAAGACCATAATGCTTGGCAAGGTGGAAGAGGACCGAACAAGGCAGTTCATAAGAGAGTCTCAGAATCTTTCATTCGGTGTCACCTTAAGTTGAAGCTGACCTGAGAACAATTAACAACAGAAGCAATATGCTCCTGAACACTCACTGCCCATACTCGTATTTGCTTTTCAGGCATCCGTTTGACCACTTTGGGAACAGAACTCTGGAATAGATTGGTTTGATCCAACACCGTTCCAGTTATCAAGGAACAGAAATGGAAACTTGCTTTATTCCATGTCAGCTTGTTTATTCATCCAGCTCAGTAAGAGTCCCAAAAGGAGGTCTTCTTTCCCACCATCTTCTGTCTCTTCTAATTGGAGATGACAGGTATGGAACCCAGGCTCTCCTGTCCCCGATCAGCTGCCTCTCCCAAATGACAGCTCTCTTTTCTCTCTGGTATTTTTGAGCTGGCTCATTGCTTCCCATATAGATCACACAGCATTCCTTAAAACAGGGCTGGGGAAACATGATCCTCCAGATGTTGGACTGGAATTCCCATCCTGCACAGCCAGTGATAGTATAGTCGAAATTACAATCCAACAACTTCCAGAAGGTCAAGTTTCCCAACCCTGCCTTATACGGTGTGCTTGTGCTTTTTGTACAGTTAATATACAGCTCACCCTGCATGAAGAGACAACAGTTGTAAGGACAGTGCCTAACTTCTCAGTTGGGAGGCATCAGAGCTGCTGTAGGAGAGAGATGTGTTGTTGTGTTCCTTGAAGACATTAACATGACTTAATGCTTGGCACAAGTAAACCCCTGCACTTCCATTCTGTTTGCACGCATATATGGAAAAGAAAGATACGGTTTGAACTGGGAAGCATTCAGTTTTTAAACAGTCAAGAGCTGTGTGTCAAGGTGGCTTTTCACTTCAGGCTTCATACTGTTTCCATCAGTTGCATGCAGAAGTTCTCTAAGTGTGGTGCAGCAGTTAGGATGCTCAACTGGGATTTTGGAGGTCTAATTCTAGTCCCCACTGGGTGGCCTTGGACTAGTAACACTCCTGGTATGACCTACCTTATAGGATTGCTGTGAGGATTGAGAACCATTTACGCCACCTTGAGATCACTGAAGGAAAGGCATGATAATATAACAAATAACTGGTTTACAATGATATTAACACAGAGTAGTAGATTTTTCAGACTGCCAAAAGTAGTATTGGGAAGGTAAGTGTTTCTATTCTGTTAACTAAAAAGAAGTGTGGAAGCCTTTACCATGCCCAGTGACTTGACGCTATTTCAATATTTACTAGTAATGAAAAGAAGCTTTAAATTGGGACTAAGAAAACTTTGGGCCTCCAGATGTCTTCGACTACAATTCTCGCTGTGCTGTGCAGAGCAACAGGGAACTGTAGTCCAAAATATCTGGAGGGACAAAGGCTCCAAAGCCATACTTTTCCCTTTAATAATGAAATACTGGTCTGGAGAGTCATGAGGCAAAAATTGGAACCTCTTGCTCTAGAGAACATTTGTAGCTTGAATTATTGTCTAGATTTGTACAAGAGAAACCTGCAACAAAAAGTTGCAGTGTTCCTTTTCCTCTTAAAGAGATGCTTGTATTCAGGTTTCCCATGAGCCAACCATCGTCTGCAACCAGGGCATTCCCATTCTCCCCTTGCCCTCAGCTATGGTCTTTTTTTTTTTATACAAAATTCTACACTATAAATTGCTCCTACCAATTACCAGTCATCTTTAAATAGTACCTTTCAGGCCCCCAGCCAGGTTTTATTATTATTTTTTAAAATTAAACCTCAGACTTCCCCCTCCTTATTTCTCCGTGGCAGTCTTTCAGCTCCAATGCTGCTAGACCTCACTGCCTAAATTTTGTAGCAGAGGAAGTAATATGCAAGTTATCCTGGTCTCTAGCTCATGCAGCATTATTTATTTCATTTAATTTATAACCCACCTTTTTCCTGGCACAGAGTTGGTAAATGTCTCCTTGCATTCTTCCTCCTCTTATTTTACACATGACTGCAGTTAGCAGATTTCAGAGTTCTAGAAGGAAAAAACAGACTGCACAAGGTTCAGGTCTGCCAATCTCTGCTCTAGAGGAAAGCTTTAACGATATATTTGCTTGCCATCACACCAGAGGTGAAAGTTGGCGCCCTTGCAAAGGAACAGGACCACGTATTCCCCAAATTCTGTCACTCAAGCCAGAACAGCATGTAAAATGTTACATCAAAGGAAGCAGAATTGTGCAACTAGTGTAACATGATGCAGTTACATAAGTGTATATGCAGCTGCTCTTTCTGTATATTTATCCTTTTCCTATTGGTTAATGGGAAAGGAGGAAGCAGGGGATACTACAGAAGCTTCAACTGAGGACCACTGCAAACCTTACTTAGTCATACCCATCCTGCCCCAAGCCCCCGAAATTTCAGCAGTACCTATTGTCAAAATCCCCTTGTTTCAGCCATAAGGGCTAGATACTTAAACAAGCTAGAGAGTTACAGGATGTTGAATTGCACTCACTACCCAGTTTTGGACACTATAGGGCAAATGATCTACAACAACTCACTACCCAGTTTTGTACACCACAGGGCAAATGATCTACAACTATCACAACAACTCAAGTTAGGTAAACAAATTGCTTCCTGACACCCATGAATCATTAGACCATGAGCCAGTATAAACCCCATTCTCTAGGCCAACAGTTCTGGCTTAGAGGCAGCGATCTCCCAAACCAGCTCCTGCAATCTCTGACCACTGGCCATGTAGGCTGAAGCTTCTCAGGTTTGACAAAGGCTGCTCTAAGCCAGGCTGCTCCTGCCTCTTGTCCTCCAGATCTGCTGGACTGTACCTCTCATAACCCCCTAGCTATGCTGGCTGAAGTGTTCTGAAAGTAGTAGCGCACCCAATCGTGAGGGAATAAAGGCACTATTTTTTTCATTGCAAAGGGCAACCACTGACCTGAACGAAGTGGGATGGAAAACATGAACTATCTTTCAGAAATGTTCATTTTTTATTGATTTTTTCCCCTCATTTGACATTATTGTCAGGGAGTAAGTGTATAAAAAAAGGAGAAATGAAAAGGCCTGGAGGAGAAAGAAAGCATCCCAACAAAGATTCCCCCAATACTATTAGCAGTTTATAACAGCACTGCCACCCTTGCTTCCACAGAATTTGCTGCACAGAGGCCCATGCCTCCACAAAGGATGTTCTCTCCCTTCAGCCTCTCTCTTCTTTCACCAAGACCCATTAACTAAATTGGAACTAAAGCGGAATTGGCTGGTGCAGCAGAAGAGTGATTCCCCCCCCCAGTTTTTTTAAGAAGAGCAAAACTCAAACCAAACCACCTTCAGTTGATACCTCAAGCAGAAAGCACACACTGCATTCTCCTTAGGATACAAGACTCTCAGAAAAAGAAAGTTAGATCAGGGAATCTAAAGCAGCTTCTTCCTCTCTGCTGTCTTTGTAGAGAGCTGGACACTTTTCCCCATCTTCCCCACGGAATTGCAAGACAAGACAGTCAGCAATGGAAGGGGATTCAGGTTGGTGACTGCTGTTGTAGAGGTCGGAGGGCAGATCTGGGCAGTGTCAACAAGACTCCAGTCCAGTTGAGGCTGCCTTTCTCAAGATGGTGCCCCTCTAAA
This sequence comes from Ctenosaura bakeri, assembly GCA_948474755.1. NCBI lineage: Eukaryota > Metazoa > Chordata > Lepidosauria > Squamata > Iguanidae > Ctenosaura > Ctenosaura bakeri. The sequence goes on along the minus strand of CAOLHI010002376.1, from coordinate 13,002 downwards.
TATTTTGGGCTACAGTTCCCCGCATTTCAGACCATTAGTTAGGCTGTCTAGAGCTGATGGAAGCTGAAACCCAAAATATCTGGAAAACTTCTCCAACAAGGAGGAAAGCTGGACTAAGGAACCCAAGCCTGCAACAATGCAGGGAGTGTAGCCTGAGGCCTCCATCCAGTTGCTACTCCCAACTAGAATAAACATAACGAATCAGTGGGATTTACACAAACATTCTTCAGCAATTGATTCAAAGAAACTACTCTGATTCAGTCTGGTAACTGAATTTAGGCCCATGTTCTACTATGCCTTCTTCTTCTTCTTCTTTGCAATGTGGTGGGGACGGGCCCTGCGGGCAGATATGGTCAGCTCCAAATCTGGCTTCTGTCTGGTGCTGTTTGCCTTATTCATTTGGTTAGGCAGGTTGGCATCCTCTGCAGTGATGGGTCGGATGATGTGTCCAGGCTGGGTGATGATGTGGGGTGCTGTCAGCCGCTGAAAAGCACGTTGGGTGTTCCAGGTAGGCCCCACCGGTGCTTGGATGCTGCGTTCAAACTGCTGACTGTTCTCAAAGGGGAATGGCAGCTGGTTAACCTGGAGGGTAGAGAGCTTCACTGTCAACTTGAAAGTAGAAGGCTGACAACACCGCATTCCAACATCTTTTGTCCCCACACTCTATGAGGCACTCTTTGTAAGGAAACAAATTGCTCTGCTGTGCCTTGTCTACTTTCAAAAGTTCAGGACAGATAAAATAATCTTTATCAAAATGTAAAATAGGAGAGCCAGCGTGGTGTAGTGGTTTTGACATTGGACTACATCCCCGAAACTAGAGTGTGGTTCTCTGCTTGATCATGGAAACCCACTGGGCGACTTTGGGTGTGCCATACACTCTGAATCCCCAAAAAACTCTGTGCTAGGTTTGCCTTAGGTTCATTATAAGCTGGAAACTACTTGAAGGCACACAACAAACAACAAAATAAAGGAAGAATAAAAGCATAACACAGTGAAATACATAGGGCCAAGGAGCCTTTGAATTGATTGTGACTCACAAAACGCCTTGCTGGCTGGGCTTCCAGGAAACGAAGGCCCAATATCTCCCTACACCAGATGTCCCTAGGAATCTACCGGGTCCACTTGTCTCAGTATTTTTTACTCTGTTGTTGTTTGGTCTCTCTCACTACCTGGTCTTTTTGTCTGAAGCTGCTAAAGATGGAACCAGTGATCTTCCGCATGTGAAAAAGGGTCTGTACCACTGAGCTATACCTCTTTCTCTTTAAATAAACTCCCAGAAGTTGACTCTAAGAGCACTTTGTTCCAAGAGGAGTCTCTCAAGGTGAAAAATCCTTACCTGATGAGCTGCAACTAAAATATTGCGCTGTTCACTCAGAATAACATGAGGCAGATGCTTGTCCTTCTTTTGGGTCTGAGATACCGGTTTGATAAAGAACCTAACAAAGAACAGGGGGGAAAAAAGAAACAGAAGAGGTCTGGCAGACCAATAAGAGAATGTACAATGATGGATACTAGACGTTGTCTATGAACATACCGTCTCTTCTTCTTGGCACTTGGCCGTAGCCCTGTGCCTCCCCACTCGCCCCATCCTGGAAGTACTAGGTCAATTGCCTTTGGTTTGTCAGCCTCTTCTGCTCGTCGTTTCTCTCTCATGAAATCAGCCATGACGTTGTCATTGGCAAAGGCTTCCTGGATGACTCGCCGCTGGTCTGTGTCTGTGCCTAACTGCGGAGGAGAACAAGATGAGCTGACACTTGTGAGGGAAGAATCTCAGTGGGCTTCAAGACAAAGACTGGAACAAGCATATGAAAAGCATAATCTTACAATGACTTTGATACTTTGAAGGTGGTGGTTTTTTTTAAAAAAGAACCTATCAGTGCAGTAGCTGTTTTATGGGAAGAATTGGAATCTACCTCACAGGTCCTGCTGGAGGCAAGAGGCAGGTGTACAATGAATCAAAGAGAACAAATAATAATCTTTTGGCTTCCCTCTTTCTTCACCATCCTGCAAGCTATGAACAAGTAACATGGAATTATGTTCCATAACATTCAGTTCAGAGCAATTAGTTATTTGGTTTTATTCACAGAGCTTGATTTGTTTTCAGGAACTGAGCTAGAATGCATTTTCCCCCCTTTAGTTTGGCTTTTTATCCACCACCGTAGTATTTGCCTAAGCTCCATGACTGGAGATCTCTGGAACTATTTGATTCTCAAATACTTCTCTATAATGCAAAGGTTCTGCAACCGAGCCATTGTGGCTCACAGAGGAGTTCCTTCATTGAGAACAAGCCTGTGGCCACGTATGTGCACTCTCATCCAGAGCTTGGAAGTTTTTTTGGGCTATGACTCCCAGAATCCTCCAGTCAGGCTAGCTGGCTGGTGGATTCTGGGAGTTTTTGTCCAAAATTAAGTTTTTCAAGGTTTGCACCTACCAGTATTCAGACGTCTCTTTGCCTGTACTCAAACAGAGCTTAGAAAGTTACTTTTAAATAGCAGCTGCATTTTTTAAAAAAAGTAATTGCTTAATTTCTCATTATTCAGAAGTAATCAGAGGTTCCTTTCAAGTTGTTCTTTTAAAAATAAGTAACGAGGTCTCAGACCTTTGTAACTTGTAAAATTAGAAACAATTGTACTTATGCCACAAAATATATGATGTTAACTCTTTATCACATTATGACTGTGCTGTGACTTGGCTATACCTTAAGTTACTGGAAAAAAAGAGAACTAATCACAAGTAACTTCTAAGTATTAAGTCATTTCGAAGCTCTGCATTCAGGTATGCATATACCCCACCTCCTCATCACCCCCTTGTGTGTATGTGAGAGGAGGCGGTTGCAAGTTTCTTGGACAACAATAAACTACTCCATCTAGCAGCACTAACTTGCCTGATGGCTCTCCATGGTTAATGACAGAAACCTTTCTTAGCTGTGTTTAAAGATGCCAAGGACTGAACTTATATCCTTTTGTTATAAAGAACACACAATCCAAGCTCTGAACTAAAATTGTTAAATCCAAACACAGGGAACTGTGATTTAATCTAACGTTGGCTAATAAGAACAAACAAATGTTTATGAAACCACGGCTTGTTTTCATAATTAAAACAACCAACAATTCCTGGATCTCCAAGGTAATGGAGATGTTGCTGGAGACCCATTTTTGACTGAAGATCAAAATAAAGAGGGAAGAAAAATTATTCTGTGAGGAAACATGTGCTATACCAATGCATGGCTGAACTGAGGAGGGCTCACCAAACCTGAAAGATGACTCTTCCAGAACATTCTCCAGACGCATTTGTGCATCTCTCTCAAATCCACCCTCCCCACCTGCTGCCAATTGGGTGTGATCTGAGAATACTCCATCTCACTTGATACCTCAAAGTGGTAAAGTCCAAGGAAAATATTACTACTTTGGATATTTCACAGCAGCCACTGCCTCTTTTCATGGACCACCCCTCCTTTTTTCACTAGTGCTCACCTCATCCTGCACAACAGTAGGCACAAGAGGGCACTGAACAGCCTGAGGTGCCTCAGCAAGAACCGCCTTCAGGTCAATCAGGGCCTTCCGTTTGGCTGGTTTCTTGGGTGCCTTGGACTTGGCCTGCAGGAGGTCTGGGGTACTCTTGGTCTGAAGCGATGACTTAGCATCAGTGGGCTGCAAAAGCTCTGCCTCCTTGGAAGGCGGTGCTTGGTCTTCCTGGGACACTTCTGCTGGTCCCAAGGTGTCCACATCTTCCAAGGTGTAAAGCCGATCTACTGTCTCATTCAGGAGGGGCACTTCTGGCACAGGACTGGGGGGTGCTGGTAGAGGCAAATCAGGCAGGATGTATATCATTTCCTCTCCACGGGGATCTGTAGCAATAGCAACACAGTCAAAATCACACCAGAAGAGCCATACTGGAGCATGTCAAAGCCTATCTAGACCACAATAGCCAAGGCAAAGGCATCCACAAAGGCTACAAGAAGGAAACCACCATCTCCCATTGTTGGTCCCTAAGAAGTGGTAGCTGGAAGCTCTCCTCTTTGAGCCTCCACACACACCCATCTTGGCTAGTATCCACCAACAGTCTCTATGCTTCTCATATATATGTGATGAATTCCCTTTTAATTGAGAGCCAGCATGGTACAGTGGTTTCAGTATTAGGCTACAACTCTTGCAATCAGGGTTTGAATCCCCATTCAGTCATGGAAACCCACTGGGGACCTTGAATCCTCTCTGAACAAATCTCGCCAAGAAAACCCCATAGTAGGATTGCCTTAGAATTGCCATAACTTTATTTTTTTAAATTAATTTTTATTAAAATTTTTAATGAAAAAACAATAAAACCCCCTCCCCACTTCCAGACATCAATTTTCCCAGTTGAATCTGAGTTTAACATTCCATATAAATATTCTGTTCCATACATTATCTCTATTTTATAACAATCGTATACTATTACTTTTAGCTTATATGTAACTATTTACATTTTATCTTCTACCACCTTATTTTGTCTTCCTCCTTTCTCACAGCCTTTCTTTCTTTCCCCCTATTTCATTCTTTTATCCAATTCAATACCTCTCACCATTCTCTTTCAAAGCCCTGGATTGGCTTCTTTTTAAGTTAACTTTTCTGTCACTACCATATCCAGGACTCTGAATTTCCATTCTCTTACATCAATATATTTTCCTTCTTTCCAATGTTGAGCATAAGTCAATCTTGCTGCAGTTATTATATATAATAATGTCTTTTGATGAGATCTTATTTCTCTTTGTTGCCCTAACATATTCAACAAATAAAGTTTTGGCTTCATTTCAAAGTTTAAACCATACATTCTTTGAATTTCATCATGTATTTCTTTCCAAAACTTTTTTGCTATTTTGCAGGTCTACCACATATGAAAAAAAAGATCCCTCTTTCTCATTACATTTCCAACATTTTCCATTCCCATTTCTTGTTATTTTTTTCAGTTTTACAGGTGTCATGTACCATCTATATAACATTTTATAAAAAATTTCTTTTAAATTCAAACTTGGTATAAATTTTTCATCTGTCTTCCATGCCCTCACCCATGTATCCAACTCAATTGGATGTCCTATATTTTGAGCCCATCTAACCATGTTATTTTTAACAGTTTCTGGTTCCATCTCTCTTTGTAACAATATTTTGTAAAATCTAGAAATTCTCTTTTTCTGGTCCCCTTTCATCAATACATCCAGTTCATTTTCATTACTTTCAAACCTGTATCATTTTTGATCCATTTTAAATCTCTCTTTTATTTGTCTCCATGCGAACCAGTTAATTTCATGGCCTTGCTCTTTTAATTCCTCTTCTGTACTCATTCTTAACTTTGTACAATCCTTTTTCAATAGCTCTTGATACGTCAATAATTTCCCCTGCTTTGTTGAAGCAATATTAAATGCTTCTTGGGGTGAGGTCCACATCCGAAGTCCTCTATAAAATTTGCGTTTTATTTGTATCCACACTTTCAATAGAGACTTTCGGATACAATGATTGTTAAAGTCTTTATTCACCTTTACTTTATCACAGCATAAGTATCCCTGCCAACCAAATCTATTTTCTATTCCTTCAACTTCTTTTATTGTTGCGTTCTCTACTTGAATCCAATCTTTAATTATTTCTAAGCAGCATGCTTGATAATATATTTTCAGCAATGGCACATCAAAACCTCCTCTCTCCTTTGCGTCTTGTAATGTTTTAAATCTTATTCTTGGTTTCTTGCCATGCCAGATAAACTTCTGTAGCCTTTTTTCCCCATTCTTTAAAGATCTTTTCTTCTGCTGTTATTGGCAAATTTTGGACCAGGAACATTAGCTTAGGCAATAGGGACATAGAATTGCCATAATTTTATAAATTGTTCAATTGTCTTTTAAGTAACTTATATATTTTTTATCAAGGTTTTTGTGTGGTTTTAATATATAATCTTTTTAACAAGTTGTACCTTGAGCCCCATTACTGGGAAAAAGGCAGAATATAACTTAGCAAAGTAAATAAATAAATTGGAAATGACTTGAAGGCAAATTACAACAAAATTCCCTTTTTAAGTCACCAAAGCCTGCAGCCATTACAACTTCATGAAATAGCAATTCCATAAATGAATGGCATGTCCCATATGGAGCAGTTTCTTTTGTGTTGAAATAACTGCCATTCAGCCCTAAACCTAATATTATGCAAAAAGAACCTCCCTATCCATTTTTTCCAAATTATGTGCATGGAAAGATTATTTGTTTAGATTGTAATTCCAGAATCCTCCAGCAGATACGACTTTCCGAAGCTTTGGCTATGCAGGGTAAATCCTGCTCCAGTCAATAGCAATCTTTTTTGTTATTCTGAGATTTCAATAGACATTGACCAAATCCCTATGCAAGCCTGTTTCAATAGATGTAAGAGCTAGAAATTGTTAGAAAGAAATTGTTAGTATTTTTTAAACCTGAAAGCTGGACAGGTTGCTAGACTTCTTGTGAGATACCGGCATGCATCAGATTACTGGCATGCATCAGATTACAGTTTCCCAGTAGTTATCCACTAAATTCTTCCTCTGGTCTGTGCGTATGGAGACTTCCTTTTGCTAGCAGCCAGGGCAGTTGTTTTTGTGAGAGCGAGCAAACCAAACATAGGCAATTTCAATGGGGTTTGTGGGTCATTTTGTGCCCTCAGACTATATTGTGAGCCATATCTTGATAAAGAGACATAGGAAACCCCTACTATGGTTTCTCTAATGTGCATTTTCATATTAAAACCAGAAATTTCAAGAAGAGGGGACTTGTTTTAGAAGAACTGTGGTCCTGGAAATCTCCAGGAAGCACTATTCTCTTCTCAAACATGGCAGCCGATGCTAGTGCCCCGACTTAGGCCAAAATCTTCTGTTTTAGAGTGCCACACTGTACTGCCAGAATTATTTGGCATGCTGCAAACGTAGAGGGTTCTGGCTGCAAAAACTGCCTTGAAGCCACATGCAGCCCACAGGATGTTTGTTGCCCTACTCTGGTGAGAAGGATAAAAGCAGCTTCTCACCAGAGAGCTGAATTCCATACCAAAGGTGGCATCCTGCATTCCAAGAGAATCGCAATATGTAAATGGTTACTCAATATACAAAGAGCTACTGATACATCCTGTCCTCTCTTGTCTGACCCAAACCCAATTCTGTTCCTTTCTATTTTCCCCATCCTAATTGTGTTCTAAAACCTTATCAGCATAGCTTTCTATGGAATGTGTCACATAGTAGCACAGCATCCTCCTTCAGACTTCACACAAAACTTGCTAATGGTGTCAAGGCTACAGCCTGCCCAAATCTAGCCAGCTCACCTTGCAGATCAGTGCTGTCTGTCAGGCCCTGCTGGGTTTCAACAAAACTTTGCAACAGTGCCTCCTCCTTAGTCACAGGCACTTCCTCCTCTCCACCACTTTCCTCACTGTCTTCAGGTTGAGCTGGTGGGTCCTCTTTGGGGTTTGTGCAAGTCTTTCCCAACATCCATGGGTTGTCTGGATCCATCCCAATATGCCCATCATTGACAGTATCTGGGATGAGATTCTCTCCAGCTTCAGAGTTATTGTCTCCTTCTTCACTATCAGATGCCAGACGTGCTTTCTGTGTCAATTCTTTGTTCCGGGCCAGTTGCTCTTGCATAGCTTGCCGAGCCTGTGGAGGAGGGAGGCAGACAGTGTAGGCTTACTTACAGCTTATGTGGGTCATACAGCATGCTGGTTACAGGTTCTGCTTTATTCTTATTTTAACTAGAACACTGAGTCTCATCAGCCAAAGCTACTTACAAAATAGTGATTTGGGGAACAGAATCAGATGAAAAATAAAAGATTGGGGCGGAGGGAAATTCAGCTCTCTGGTGAGAAGCTGCTTTTATCCTTCTCACCAGAGATAAGGGTAACTACATCCCCAAAGATTTATTTATGCTGGATATTGAGCATATGTATGTACTATGTGAATTACTACAAGAGTTGAAAACAGCCAAGTTTACTGGTGAGGGTGCTAGCTTGTGACATGACATTCACGAGGTGACATCACGTTATAATGTCTCAGCATGACCAACCTCACAAGGTTATACTAGGGATAAAATAAAGGAAGGAAAACACCATGAATACCACCTTGTAATCCTTGGATGAAAGATGGGAAGTAGGTATAATAAATAAATAACAATGCAGCTTTCAAGAAATTATGGGAATATATTTTTTTTCAAAACCAACAAAGAGTTCTGGTGCATCTGATGGAGCAGGCTGTAATTCAGAAAAGCTCATGCTACAGAAAATGTGCTACTCTTCAAGATGCCTAAGATTCTTTGTTAGTTTTGTTGGAAACATTCGCATAGCTACACTCACTGGCAACTACATTTTCCAAAAAGAAAGTAAAAGAATAATGATATAGCCAATGCCCCCAAATCCCTTAGAGTAGGGGTGTCAAACTCAATTTCATCTTGGGCCACATCAGCATGACGGTTGCCCTCAAAGGGCCAGTTGTATCTGTAGGATTATATAAATGTATCTACTCTTTTATCATATTAAATAATTGCCTCTGCATTTGATTATTACTGCTTTTAGTAATAATTAGCTCTGAAATTAGAAGTCTAGGAAAAATAAGGGGAGGCAGATATTCAAGTGTACAATTATTGTACAATTTATTGAAAAATGAGTTTTGAACACAGATAGTTTTTAAATCATCAGACAAATATTACCAAGCACTGTTTATCACATTAACTTTGTTTAACTTTTTGGTCCCAGTTGAGACAGGCAGAAGAAATAATTGTGCTCTGAATTAATGTGCAATCTGTGACATATGAAGGTGATAAGGTGATGTTGCCTGGCCCTATACATTCTTGGACATTTTGGGGCTATTTCATTGTAGTTTATGGTTCCTATACCTCTGTAAAGTGAACAGAATTGGTCAATATATCCAAAGCGTGCCACTTTCTGCCCCTAGGATCCCCTCTGTGCCTCTTTCCGCCCTTGTGCTCCTCTCTGTACCTGGTGAGCCCGATCTCCATATTGCAGGGCCCTGGCTGCTGGTATTCTGAAGAGGGGCCCAGCAGCCAGCCCTCGTGATCTGTTTCTACTTCTGGCTGCTCTTCTGTCCAACTTTTGCAAGCCATGCAGAGCACGGCCATTGAATGGTGAGATGTGGACAGAGGAGCAGTCAGAAGTGGAAGTAGATCACGAATGCTGACTGCTGGGCCCCTCTTCAGAATACTGGCAGCTGGGGACCCTCAATGGGGGGAATCAGGTACGCCAGGCAGGGGGAGTGCCGCAGCTGCAGGAGAGGTGTGAGGGCCACATGAAAAGGCCTGGTGGGCCGGATTCAGCCTGCTGGCCTTGTGTTTGACACACGTGACTTAAAAGCTCACCTTTATCTTTAAAGTAACATCTTCATTTTTAATTCCAAACATGAAGATGATCCACAAATTATGACTAAGCAAAAAAGGGTATGTCGTTGTCTGGATTGTCTCATAAGGTTTTCGTGGTAGAAGGCATTCAAAAGGTGTTTCCTGTGCTTCCTTCTGTGCGGTACTAACAAGCGCTAGTTATGGTACCACTGCCATTGTCTCTAAGAGATCTTCTGCCAGTGGCAGCCTCTCCTTCCACTTCTACTGCTGACCAGCAGTTGTTTGGCACCTTTAGTCTGGCTCCTCAGCAAAAGCCTGCCTGACATGGGATTGCCTACCAGTACCATTAATGCAGTCAGCACAGTCTCCTGCTTCATGGCAGCAGAAAATCCCACTGCACGGAAAGGTGGTGTCATTGTTGATCTGCTTAGTGATGAAAGAAAAGTCCAAAGCTGTCCAAGTCCAAGTATTATAGGAACAGGGAACGTGAGAAGCACGAATCAGGGAAAGCTGGACATTGTAAAACAAGAAACGGAATCTTTAAACATTGCCAGTACTTGGAGTGAATGAGCTAAAGTGGACAGGACAGGGACATTTTGATTCAGATAATTAAGTAGAGTTTTACTCAGGAAATGAAAATCTAAGAAGAAATGGGGTAGAGAAGTAGCAAAAGCAGTCAAAGGATATAATGCAAAGTCTGACTGAATGATTTATCAGTAAGATTTCACGGAAAACCCACCAATATAATCACTCAATTACAGAGGCAGAAGAAAAAGAAATTGAAAGATTCTATGCAGGAGTCCAGGAATAATACATTAAAACAGGACATTTTGATAATTATGGGGGATTGGAATGCAAAAATAGATAACAGAGCAGAATCAAAGACTGTAGAAGATTTTGGCCTAGGATTAAGAAAGAAAGCAGGAGAGTGACTGGTTGAATTTTGCAAGGCCAACAGTTCACTGCAAACATATTCTTCAGGTAATCACAAAGAGGTAATTGTATCCATGGACGTCACCTGATGGCCAATACAGAAACCAAATAAACTACATAACTCGAAGCAGAAGATAGAGAAGCTCCACTCTCTTTGCAAAACCAACCCTGAATACAACTGTTCAATGACCTGTGCACAGGAACAAGGAGCATAAAGAAATCAATGCGGAGTAACAATGAAAAAGAGACTTCTTTCACAAAATCTGAGAAATCAAAGGGAAATTTAAATCAAGATTGGGGATGCTCAGCCACCAGCAGTGGTACACACTAAACCAACCATAGTGCCAAAATACAACTTGAAAACATCTCTGTAGAATTTAAAGATAATGTAAAAAAATAGATTTGCACTATTAAGCCTTATTGACCAGGAGCCAGAAGAACTCTGGAGTGAAACCAGTAGCATTGTCAGGGAGGTATACAATAAAGTGCTGTCTGCAGGAAAAAAAGAGGGGGAGGGAGGGAGGGAGGGAGGGAGAGAAGACTCAGTGGATGCCAAATGTAACTCTTCAAATAGTTAAACAGACACAAGAAGCAAAAGTAAAAGGGGACAGAAATAGGGTCAGAAACACGAGTGTAACTGTTTGGTGACTTCTGCACAGAGACAAAAAAGAACTACTATCATAATGCAGAGAAATAGAGGATGATAAGGGAAAAAACAAAAAACAAAAAAACCCAAATCAACCTTTTACACTGAAGAACTATGTAAAAGAGATGAAACAACAACAAATTAATTCAAGGGAGAACCATTTAAAGATGAATCTACAATTTTAGAAAATGAAGTGAAAACTGCATTCAGAGCACTTGGGAGAAATATATCATCAAGAACAGATGGCATATCAATACAGCTGCTTCAAGCTACAAAGACAGCATCTACTCTACTTCTAGCTACAATCTGTCAACTAATATGAATACAAAAGAATGGTCCAGAGATTGGAAACGCTCAATGTACACTCCAACCAATCTCCAAGAAAGGAGACACAAGAGATTACAGTAGGAAAAAAAAAAAAAAGGACCATTGCATTGATTTCCCAAGCAAGGAAAGAGATGTTCAAAATTCTACAAGAAAAGACTTTTACCATATATGCCGTGAGAAATGCCAGATGTCTAATTTGGTTTCAGTAAAGGAAGAGGCACTAGGGATCATACTGGAGGAAGGAAGTGTCAGAACTGGAGGAAAGAGCATCAACAATTTAAGATGTGCAGATGACACCATACTATTAGCAGAAAATAGTAAATACTTGGAGTGACTACTGAAGGAAGTCATGTAAGAAAGTGCAAAGGCAGATTTACAGTTGAACTTTAAGAAAACAAAAATAATGACCACAGATTATTTATGTAACTTTAAAGTAGACAATGAAGATACAGAAACAGTTCAAGATTTTCCATACCTTGACTCAGTCATCAATCAGAATGAAGACTACAGTCAAGAAATCAGGGAGGGCAGCTATGGGGGAACTAGACAAGATCTTGAAGTGCAAAGATACATCACTGAATACTTAAGTTAGGATTGTACATATTTCCAGTCTATGCATGGTTGTGAAAGCTGAAGAATGAAGAAAGGTGATAGGAAGAAATCAACTCATTTGAAATGTGGTGCTGCAAAAGCATTTTACAGATACCACAGACAGCTAGAAAGAAAAATCAATGGGTCCCAGAGCAAATCAAGCCTGAAACCTCCCTAGAAGCCAAGATGACTAAACTGAGACTGTCGTACTTTTTATATATCATGAGAAGATATGATTCACTAGAAGGCACTAGGAGAAGAGGAAGGCTGTATTACAGATGGATAGACTCAATCAAGGAAGCCACAGCCTTGAGTCTGCAAGATCTGAGCAGGGCTGTGTATGGTATTGTGACTTGGGGATCTCTCAGGGTTGCCATAGGTCAAGCAAACTTGACATCAGATAACAACAGCAGCAACATTGTTGTTTGGATCTGGATGTAAAAATTACAAATTACTCAGCTGGTGAAGAAGGATCTGTCTGTCTGCTAAAAGCATCTGTCATTGTTGTTTGGATCTCTATATAAAAATCACTCAAGTTGGCGAGAAAGGTGGGGGAAAGGGTGCTTTTTTCCACCTGTACCATGCACAAATTTTGGTCTAAAGTACCTTTCTAGATATGGTTTAAAATCTAGGGATGGGTGATTATCTGTTCCATATTCTTCAACTTCACTTTTTTTTAAAAAAAGCAAATCTATTCCATTGTGCTTCTACAACAATTTAGTTTGAAGTAAAATCTCCACAAGAAAATTCATACATTTTTGGAGATGCATAAATTGAAATTTATCCAGTATTGCCATGTGCTGATGTTGATGCTTTTACTTATGATTTGAAAGGAAGAAAAGTTTGATATTTAGTAGCTCTACTTGTTTGCTTTGCTTCACACTATTCCCTGAAAATGGACCTAACACAATGGTGTTTTTTTTCAATTTAAATTTGCTGATCTGCCCCAAACTTGAAAAAAAATATTGAAGAAGGCCATCTATGTCTAAATGTCAAGTTTGGTTAACATTGTTCCACACAGGAGCAAACAATACAGAAATCAGAATTGTGTGTTTGAATGGGACCAGAAACAGCTGACTGATCAGGTCTAAATCCTTACAGTGGTCTTTGTGGTCAGGCAACATATTAAATTTCCTGACTTTCAGATCAGACTGTATTTGTGGATTTATGCAGCACAGCACAA